>CAEGAG010110102.1:0-27016 GCA_903067065.1 Brachyrhaphis terrabensis | reverse complement strand
ATGAGTAAGTTCACAATCACCCGTGTTATCTGATGCGAATGCTATTGGCTATCACATCAGACAGCGTACTCCTCAATTCAAATAGTACAAAAAAATTTAGAGTCTAGATGTAATTCCTGATTAGGCTAACTGCTTAGGCTCCCATCACATTTGATAGATTCCTCATTGATCAGATGTGGGCTGTGCTGCACGCCCGGCAATTTCCTGGCTCTCATTCAGCAGAGCACAAAGCAAGCAAACAGATGCTAAAGAGATGGCAAATCTACAAAAGGAGTGTCCACATCATCTTACATGGCAGAACATAAAATTCGAAAGAAGCGATGGATGATAGGAGGATTCCAAACATGGCATACTTCCTGTCCTGGGGTCACCAAAAAAAGATGGTTGATCATTTTCGAGCAGTTTAAACATCTGTTTAGCTGTTAATGACATTGTGTAAAAACCTTAGTACTTATGCCATAAAAAGAGTAAGCGTGATAAAACAAAAATTGAATTATGTCCAGATATCTTAACCTCAAATAGTAAGATGTACAAGTGCAGATAAGCACACTAAGTAACTAGGTCTGTCATCTCAAGGAATAAACATCAACTTATTATATAAGTATTTAAATAACATTTTCCTTCTGTGATATTTGCACACTTAAAAAAACTAAAGGGAAATGTTAATTAATTTAAGGGACGCAATGGGATCAAAGCACTCCAGAAGAATAAAATCCCCTCCATTAATTTGACTGTTGATGCAGTGCCACACATCTCCATTAGAGGTCACAAACCATTTACATAAGACAGAGTTCATCTCCAAGTTTATACAAAAATGATCAATAGAATTTTGCTATAGTGGGAAATCCTCTAGAAGAGGCGGACAGCACACTGGGTTGGATACATTACTGTAGCCTTGTCCTCCATCTTTCCCTCTCCAGTGAGCAGATTAACTCTCTGCTCACTGGTCGCTAAACTCAGCTAAATGCTGCTTTGAGATTAATAGATGGGAGGCCTCTCTGCCAGATGATGTAATAATCGAGGTGGTTTGCTGTTGCTTAGATACACAGAGACAGCAGAGAAAACACTCAGGCATGATCTGCTCTCTCCATCACCAGTGCTTAGAGACCACTGATGTCCATCTGTACAAAAATGTTTTATGATGGCAACTTTTGGAAGCAGTATGCACAAAAAGCAGATATATATTTTGATTTAAAAAATATACACTAACCTGAAACATATCCTATCTTAGACAAAATCAGAAACTAATTATTAGAGACCTTATCATTTAAGTTGTCTTGGACATTTTTCCTTTACTGTCTTCCTTTCTGTGCATAAAAAAGTTAAATTTTATGATTAATGATTTGAAAAGCAAAAAGTTCAGTCTTGCAGTCACTTGAATTCCCAGTCAGAAAGGGAACACCAGTAACCTGTTTAGATACAGGTCAGTATGTTATGTTGCTTATGTTGTGTAATAGTGATGGATAAGGTGACTACTCACTTATTTCTGCCAAAATGTTTTCTTTAAATGCAACCATAATCTCAATCTTCCACTGGCTGTTACGGCAATAAAATCTTTCCACAGTCAGACTTTTTATGGTTTCATACTTCATGGAGACAATCTGTAAGAATTACTTTTGTAAACTTCAAATCTAAATTCAGTTTAGTCTTACTGCCTTAGACCAGAACAGTCAGAACATTATGTTGATAACGGACAGATTGTTCTTTAGCGTGGGAATAAGGTTAGAGGTCTTCTCTTTCCTTGACCAGCATAAACAACAAACTGGCAGCACAGCATACTGTGCCATAAAATTTTTTGATTAAATAATTTATAACTTTAACCAAGACCTAAAATGTTATATTATATGTAAGAGATCTATAAAATTAAAAGCACAAAAAACAAAATAACAGAGACAGGTGCATGCCTAACTGAAGAATGCCTTTAAACCAGAAAAGATTCTACACATTTGTAATCCAGACTAAATTGAATTTTGTAGTCAATTTCCAATTGAATTATTTGAAAAACTACATGCGTTATTTGCATCAGACTGTTCAGCATCTGAAGCATTTATGTTTAAGAAAAATATCAAACAAGAACATTGCCTTACATTGACTCTGAAATGTACGTTCCAACCCAGCATGTTTCATAGAAGTTTAAAGATTAGAGAGATAAAACAGAACTTTTACTATACTCCACGTAGTCTCTTTGTTTTCAAGTTTCAGTCTCTCTCACCCTCTTGCAGCGTCATTGGACAATATAAATGTCTCAACATGTTTCTTACTGTGCCTGGCGTCCTCAGACCTCATACCTTACTGATACAGAAAATAGCCACATCGTCTTTGCTCAGTAACCATACAGGCAAAGTGTTGTTGTCAGAGCAGCCTGGCAGCTTTGAGGGTGTTGAGTTCACTGATCAGAAAAACAACAGGTTTTTGGATTTGCAAATAACAAATCACCCATCAGGGCCAATCACTCAGAAAACTGTCAGGTTCTGGTTGTTGTCCGGTGGTTTCTTGGTGCGTCTGTAGTTTGTAATTGTTGCATCACTATGATTATTGATTATCATCATACAAAAATGGCAAACAGCAAAATCCCACAAGTATTTTACAACAAAGGACACCCATTTGATACACTGGATGAGTAATGATGGGCCATAATTTCACCACCATCTGCTGCTCTGGTGTTAGTGCTCAACAAGAGACTGCTTATGACCTTGTTAGTGGAGGTGAGAGGGGAAGAGGGGGCCAGAGAGAGTGATAGCTGTGCCTGACTGAATGGCATGGACTCCTTCTGAAAGCTGTCCATTAGCTGTGTGAGAAACTGATGAGTCAGTGATGCCTTGCCTGCACAGCATCTGCCATAAATTTGGCTGCTAGATTGGCCATCATACATTTTTGTTGCTAAAAACGGCAGTGGAAACGGTTGCTGTCTAATTAGGGAGTTTTCAGCCGAGAGGGCAGGAGATGGAGACGATTCGCTCGAATGGCGAAAAGGCACAGTTGATGGCAAAGTTGTGCCGGTCTCTACTAGTCATTCCAAACTTAGACATTTTTACTGTAAAAGCAGAAATGTCAAAGCTGTCTGGTAATGTCAAATGAATGGGACTTTTAGTAACCTTTTACACTAAAATGAAAACCTGCCATGCTTCCTACTTTTTTTTTTTTCTTTCTTACAAACCAGAGTTGAAGACATTCATCACAAACTGACATCTTGCATTTAAGGAAGATAACAGATGTATAGTGTGAGGGACTTCTCACAATTTTTTTTTAACGTTGCCATCCTTTCACTATTACGGCCATGAAAATGACACATACTATTGCTTTGATTGATGGATTCTCATCACATTAAATCTGCTGACGTTCAGCTGATCACATTCCGCGTTGATGCAGTGGAGGTGCAATTAAATGTTGAATGATATTCAAAGGCAGTCAGTTCAGAGGGACATGAACTATTCTACCTGTGACTGGAGGGAATTGCAGCAGTGCTGGCAGAACATTAGGCCTCTGGAAAAAAAATAGAGAAACATAAAAACCCTTCTCTCTCTGATTCTGCTGCAATTCCATCAGTCACAACATCCGGTTATTAACACAAAAATGAGGTCACGATTACACATGTTAAGTAAGCTAATTACTGGAGAACAATGACAAATCATTGAAAAGGTGCCACACTACTGTATTATGTATTATTGTAAGTGCTTTGACATTTGATTTTGCTTTAATTATAAGGAGGCCTTCTTGTTAGATGATGCCATTGTTGTTGTTTAGTGATTATTTAGAGCCAGTGAAAACACCAGGATAAACAGGAGAGAGTTAAGAGTAAAGGGCATTTTTTCTTGTTTCCCTTTCACATAGTAACAGTTGTCATGAGGCAGATGAATGCCACCACTCAGTCACCGCGCCATTTGCAGCTCAATTTGTTTTATAAGCAAAGCACTGCATGTAAATGGCATTTCTGCAAGCAAACAAAACAAGAAAAAAATTCTGATACACTGCTTCCAAAGAACCAGACTTCTAAGACAGTAGATCCTCGCTTATTTACCTTTTTTATGGAATATAACTCCAAATTATTCACAGATTATTTTTTTTGTGGAGCATATATAAAATATTGTCGCTTTGGAAGGTGAAATACCAGGTGCAATGCTATCTGACATGCTATTGGCTGTGATTTACAAAGCTGCAGGCACACCATTAGTTTTCTTTTGCTGTACTGCCAAAAAATGGAGACAAGTAAGGCTATGGCTGTTAGCTTCAGTGAAAGTGCTGAGTGTTTACACAGAGCGTAATAATGCACATTAGGGTATATTTTGTGTTTGACCTATTAACATAGGTAGTTGTAACTGTGGATTGCATCTGTTTGTGGGCAGGTGTGGTCCCTAACTCTCATGACAGCACATTGCGGTGTGTATCATTGAAATATAGGGAAAGTGTAAAAATAGGGGACAAAATAAGTTTCAGCCATAAAAAAAACTACAGGAGACTTTAAGAATAAGACAAATTCCAGCAGAAGACTATGTCAAGTTTTAACTTTGAACCTCATGTACCACTCAGAAATTTGTGGCCAATTTCTGATTTCCTGGTTTTGTAGAGTTCAGACCTTCTAGTGCAAATTTTAGCAATTTTCAAGTTGTCTTAAACAGCTATGATGAACTGCATTTTTTTCAAGAAAGAGAAAAGTTTGGCTAAATCTCATTCTCTATCATTGTTGCAATTTCATAATATGTTTTTCTATTATCGTGCTGCCCTAGAAGAAACAGATTATCCTTTAGGATGATTGTATGTTTAATCTAGCCTATGTAGCTGTGTATCAAGAGAAGGAAAATCATTTTTTGTTTCAAACCATTTATTTAGTCAGACTTGGCATTGCAGTATTTATATATCTGTCCCACACAAATAGTATCAGCAGTTTCTAGTACTTTTTTCCTTCTGTCAGTGAGCTGGTCAATAGACCACAAACACAGAAAAACAAAACGCACCTTAAAAAAGCGACACAACACATCTACAGTGTTCTAATGGTCCTATGTTTACTGTTGGTGTCCATCGCTGCTGTCTTCCAGCTTCCCCAGAATCTATTTTTTGCTTCTCCGGGGATGAGAAGGGCTTCTCAGCTGTCAGCCGAGGTCAGCAGCATGTGTGTGTTTTTATCTCTACTGCAGCTCTGACAAGGTTTTTACTTTTTGAATCCTCAACCTTAAGTTTTTAGAGTAACATCAGAAATAAATAAAATACTTCTATTTCGCCTGCAGAGGTAATGCGTTGCAGAGTTAAACCCTAGGTTTATAATCCAGCCAAGGTGCTGTTTGATCTTGATAAAAAAGGTGCAACTTCTAGCTAAATCCAACAAATGGAAGCATGCTCAAAGTCTGATGCCTCAAATTTCTTCTGATATCAATTTGATTTAATATATGTGTGACGTATGGCAAGGTGAGATTAATTATAAAAGTCTGTGCCACCTTTTCTGGCACATTTAGCATGTTTTTATGGCTCATTAATGTGCCAGACGGCTCAGTGAGCACCACAGCATCACAGAGTTTAATTATCAGGAGGAACGGCATAATCTGTCGAGATAACTGATTTGGACATGTGCTCCCTATACCAGATATATATGGTCTGTACCGACTTTAAAATTTCCCATTGTTGTGGTGATCTATTATACTTTGTGTGGTACTCATCTTTTACTTCATTATATCTGTTGGAATGCTCAAGCTGGGGCTTCATTTTATTTTGAGGATACATGCAGTGTTGTGAACTCGCCTTGCAAACTGTCTCCATGTGAAATGCTTGGTGTTACCTGGCAACTAGTTTGCATTTTATTACGGATACACTAACATTCATAATAAAATTTATTTTTTATGTTTAAAAAGCTGCAGTGAAAGCTAGGTTTTTTTGAACTCCTGGTGTGGGTGTTTGAGTACTGAAAGCAAACATGGATGCCTGTTTTTGTGCCAACATCTCTGCCCTGACTACTCCAGGAAGAACAGTTTAGTCTGTTGGGAGAAGAAATATCAAGAGTTCACACACAGATATATTAATCACACACATAAAACTCATTGCTTGAAATCATTAGCTTATAGTGGCTTGGGGGTGGGATGAGAACAATAGGTACTCTTACAATTTAATCTATGCTGTCTACTTGCTATGCATTTCTGAAGTATTTGCTCCAAAACTGTTTTAAGGCTTCCATAAATTTTAATGTGCCATGCTTTTAGGAGTTACTCATTCATGGTAGTGTCTGCATAACCTTGGTTTCAAAGCAAAGATTTAGCTATTTTCTTCTAATGCAAGTTGAGAACAAAAGTTTGTTCAACACTATTTAAAAAAGCAAATGGGTCCAATATATCAACACAAACCAGTTACTACTCAGAACAAGTCAGCTTATGTTTAAAAAGCTTACTGGAATTAGATCCAAATCTAATTCCAGTAAGCTATAAAAGTGCATTACATAAACATATTCTAAAATATATTATATGGTAATGCACAATCATCTAAAAATTACACATTTGTTTAAAAGAAAAAAAAAAACACAATTTAATTTAAACATTAATAGGAACATAAACTTTAGGATACAAAGTACGACAACATTAGACTGTATTGGTTTGGTTCATGAACAAATCTTTAAGGATGCAGTTATCCCTAAACTTTCTTTAAGCTAAAGCTCAAAAACTGATTATCTGTCACACGGCTACCATACTGATAACTTCATTATTTGTCATGGAGAAAATTTGCAAGAAGTCACCATGACCGCCAAATGGCATGATAATAGATTCAGAACAGGAGCTGATCTGCCTATGATGGTAATTAGCTCCACATCCTGCTTTTACTTTCATTAGCAGGGTGTCGTCATAGCATGCCAACTCTGAGACAGACAAACAAGAACAAATTAATAAGACTCTAGATTTGAACCAACTTCCATTGTTAAATACTTTTCAATTCATTTTGGAAAAATAAACTTGGAGGGAAGGGGGTAATTTTGAAACTTAAAAGATAAAATGAAGGTATTTCTAATCTAAATGTTTGAGCTGGATGTCAGACTGTGGAGAATTTTGTGCCCTTATCTCAGATAAACTGAACACCCTACAGCAATTAATGTAGTAACACACTGAAATCATTAAGAAATTATTGAGAAAATAACTTTGAAACAGGTAACTGTCAAAGTAGGTAGTGTACACCATTATTTGTTATATGCTCCCCCTCTCTTTCTCTATTTTTGGATATATTTAATATATTCAATAATATATATTTACTATTATTGGATTTAGATATATAAATCCAATAATCCATAGCTCAACAAAGGTCTTGTAAAACAAATAGAGGCTAAAAAAGTCAATGCTTCCTCTTTCAGTAATATCTGTGTATTTGGTAACATAAATAATCCTTTTGCGGAACAATCAAGTAAAAGGATTATGGAAACCATCAAACCACTGCAAAACTACAAACACCTTTTCCTCTGAGAAGCGGTGATGAAACAGAGATCACATTAAAACCTTATTAAGCCAGTCATGCTCCAAACTGGGTGAGTGCTTGGAAACCATAACCAAAGTTATGGATACAAATTTTCCAAGTTTATACGGAAAAGCAGGTATCTAATTTAGTTCTTTGAAAAAAAATTTGCAGGGTACTAGACAGAGGTCTATTACTGGCATCAAGATATACCAAGGTTATGAAAAGCTATGTTTCTGAATAAAATTTTCTTTTATGCGGTTCCACTTTAAAACCTTAGAGAATTATTATTTTTTGGCTTTATTAAACATGAACTACCTACCCCTCTTACATCTGCTGCTACTGACTGCCTGTCAGGTTGAAAAAATCTACAGCTTCGAAATCATCTCCAGTCAAAGAAAACATCAAAAGTGAAGGTGACTAATAGGTAGCACATAAGACTGGGTTTCCAAAATTTCACATTCCCAAATTTAATTGTGAGCCATATTAAAAGGAATCAGAAAAACATTTAAATGGCCAAAAATTTAAACTATGACTGATAAAATAGTCAACACTTTTTGTTTGGTTTGATTATAGTCAATACTATGCATAATACTGAATGTATAGTCAAATATTGTAATCTGACTAAAAGTCTCTGCAGGTGTTTTGACCCAGTTAGATCTACCATCACATATTTGCTCTAAAACTTAAAAAATTATGCAGTTTGCCAAACTGATGACAAATAATATTTTCCTGTTGCCTCTGTGTTAATTCTAGTTTTGGTAAATTGAGTTTTTGTTCACTTTTTACCTTATAGCTACTTTTTAGACTCATATTCTTCCAAACCAGAAAAGGGATTAGACCAGAGGATACTTACTTATACTTATCTACCAACCCTGAATAGGAGCATCTAGTTTATTTACTTTGGATCAACATTATTAGCTTTTTCTTCTTTTGCTCTTTCCTTTGGTTTGTTATTTTGTTTGTATTTTCTTTTCATTCCTGTAAAGCACTTTGTATTGCCTTGTTGCTGAAAATGTGCTATATAAATAAAATTACCTTTACCTTTTTACTGACTTTTTCTTCCTAATTGTTATCTTTTGGTTTTGCTTGAGGACAGTTTGTACCATGTGTTTGCCTTTGGGGATATTTCATCTCGCTTGATCCTCGATCCCTTGAGTTTTTTGTCATAAAGAGGCTGCGGAGAGTCCTCTAATCCTTCTGTGTGAAAGCAACCATTAAAAAAAATTAATGGTGAAGGCAGGGGAGACATCATTGATCTTACTGTCATTGAAAGTACGTTTATGCACGTGTATTGCTGAAAATAAGGCCTCCTAAATTAAATTAAACCTATATTTGTTCATAATTTATGTACATAGTGTCCTTGAGATACAGATAATTCCCTTGGTTGCAGTTTAAACCATTTTGAGACACCCATTAGCCAAAAACAAATAGGAAATAAATCCCCAGATATGAAGAATGTGTTTTTACGTTCACAGCCTGATGCACATAGCTTTAAAAATGCATAAGTCTGCAGGTTGTTTTTTTATTATTGTAAATACGCTTTAAGGAGCAAAATAAAGAATACAGCTTACCTGAACATACCAAAAATAATACATTTTAATTATCTCTTGATTATTGATTGTAATGTAACAATCAATATTTAGATTAATATTTTATCAAAAGCATCTAATAAATAAATTTAGTTTTTTTTAAAGTATATATTTTTCAAATACTTCCTGTAAAAAGCTTTGGAGATTTAAGCATAAGTAGCATGTTTGGTTTTAGAAAAGCTGCTGTTCCCATTGGTGTATATTAGAATGCAGACACTTGCCTTAATTTTGACATTTCCAAAAAACATTTTCAACTTCTGAATGTTGAAAATGCAGAAGTGCTTTGGTGCTTTCGACATAGAGGTCCAAAGCACCAAAAGGAAAAAGCAGAGCAACTTTACAGTACTTTATTTAGCCTTCCTGTTAACATGTTCTTTCTCACTATCTCACAGCATAAACAAGTTGCATGCATCTAGACATGTAGTAAAAAATATGATTCCAATATCCACCATGTGTGCTTCATTTAGCTCTATTATGTCAATGTACTACTGCAAATAGTAGTTTTTGTATTTTTCATTGGACAATTTCAACATCAAAAAGGTGTCATTGCATCCTCATAGCACTTACGATAGAGCATTAACTCATCAGAAAAAAAGATTGCACTCCTATGTTTATGACTAGCCTGTCAATGGTCAGCATGGATTGAGCTGAAAGTAATCAAACTCTGGTAACCAGCCAATTTCTCAGTGCCTCTCAAACTCATTAAATGAATTTGAGAAATGGCATTCTGATTTTGCCAAACCTCACTGACACAACTTTTAACATGGAATAAGTCTTAAATGTTTGCATTTTATGTGATAGTTGTGCTCACAGAATATATATTTAAAAATCTGTGTTCCAATGGTCCGAACTTCTAAATTAATCATAAAACAGATTAATGAAAATCAATGAAGAAAGCTATCCAAATGTTTGCAATTTGAAGTGTGCTTTCTTTTGACTGTGATGTACAAAGTCTTTGCAGGTATGCTCGTATTAATTTTACTGTTCATATTCAGTTTTATAATACCTATTATTATTGCCATCTCTGTGATAAAAGACAAATGTCTGAATAACAGAATACTATTGCTTCAAGAGACTGATGAAAGCATTAATCTTACTCAACCCATCCCTGAAAGGGACTTTAAAGGGACACAGCTTACACTCTCCTCCATGTAGCTGTCAGAACGCTGTAGGGGAAAATGTTGCTTGTGAACGAGGACAAGGATTTTAATCGGAATTGATTTGTATTCAGGGTGCGTATTTAAAATGCAAAACGCCTGTTGAACTGCTGTGTTTGTTTAGAGATTTGTACGTTTTGCTCCATGTGCCCTGATTAATGAGAATGTTGCACTTTTTGCATACATTTACATATTAAAAACTTCCTCCTCTACAACTTAATTTAGGATGGTTATAATGAGTTGATATTATCACTATGTAGTATGACCCAGTATATATTGAATGTTCAAAGAAATAGTTGCTAATTTATGCAAAATGTATTAAGTAGTGTTGCATAAGTGCTTTTCATTTAAAACAGTTATCAATTGCCGTCTGCTTCGCTATGTGAGAGAGAAATACATCAAGAAACATGAGTCTGAGGATAGAAAACATGTCTGTAGGCTCTCTCAGATTCGCTCTTGTTGACTCCATAAGGTGAGAATGACTTCCAGTGGGTTTACCAGCATCTCAGTTTCACACAATTAGAGATTATGTGGCACCTTTTTATCGCCTATAATGCAACATGAGGAGATATTTTTGACACTTCAGGCCCACCAACAGATTGTTCATTCTCACTCTCTTGCATCACAACCACAGGATTTTAAGACAGACAAAAATAAAAAGAAACATCTCTCTTTGAGGGAAATCACATTTAGGTTTTTGTAATGTGTGTGCTGCTTTGGTTTCTTAGCTTTACAGATCAATTCTTGAAGGAGGTCAACCACCTGCCGAGGGTCGACTTTCTCCCATGCCTGTGATGTCGTATGGACATAAAGTGCAAAACTTCTGTGAGAGATTGATGTAAAAAAAAAATCTAAATGGCACAAAAAAAACCTTTGTTCACATAGGTACACACTACAATTTACTACTATTTGGGGGCATAGGGGGTTGTAGGAAGAAATGCAAGTACTGTGAGTTTAACATAGAAGCATACCATAGGAATAATTTATATATATTCAAATATTTAAATTGCTCCTATGTTGCCTTATATTGCTCTTATGTTTTATAAGTGACTCAGTTATAGTTGTTTAGTTAATTGTTTATGAACGAAATTCTCAAATTTTATTGGAGATCATGTGGCTTGTATCAACATCCTGAAATATTTTTTCAGTGATTACAACAATTTTATGTTGTCATGGTGGAACTCTATTACTTTGGTCTTTACAGTGAACACAAATGTTACGCGATAACAATTTAATGAAGCGTGTTTTACAGCTCTCTGGTCCTTTGAGTGGAATGGATAACCCTGATGTCTTATAATAACAATTGCGCAGGTGTGCTAGAAATCCCAAGTGGGATTTCTCACACAATAGTACTAACCTCTTGACAATATTAGGCTGGAACTTGGCTTATAAAAACCATAATTATAAACATAACAAGACAGCTGGGCAGCCAGGTTTGCAAGCTGACATTATTATTAATGGCATTCACCCTGATAACGGCTCATTAATTACTAAACAGGACATCGTTTATTAGCAGTGAAGTTGCTGGAACCACCGTCTTTCACTAAGGAGCAATGACTTAAAGCAATGACTTACATTGCTTTAAAACTTTAGATGGAAATCTCTATAAAAATTGTAATTTCACTTTTTCTTGTTTCTGTATTTAATCGTTTTGATTTATTTCATAAATTCTATTTATTAGGGAATTATGACAAACTAGTAATTGTTCAGCTAAATAGAACGGTAAGGTTTTAGAGCTAACTTTTTGAGAATGAGTTAATGATATTTATATATTTTTATGATTACTGACATCTCATTACAACGAGGGAATCAACACTGTCATGACAGTCGATGACTCTCTTTTAGCAGGCTGTGACAGTCGTGGGTTGAGCATGTGTGTTAAAATTTTGCATCTGGATGGATAAATAAGTCTTCCTTCTGGCTGCCGAGCCTAATTTTTGACGCCACAGTGCAAAAAATAATTTATTGATCTTTATCTGAATAATTTAGCAGACTAATTAAATTCAAGAACAACAAAAGAGAGCAGTACAAATCAAAGCTGCTTGGCACAGTTTGCACCAGGAGCCTTGCAGCTGTTACTGTTTACATGGCACTGACACTACAACGTTGCCTTTGAGATTACGGTTCTTATTAAACCATGACTGAATAAAAATTTGATTATTGTGGGGTTTCCCTCTAGACAGGATTTTCTATATGAAAATGTTGGACTTACTTTTGGACTATGGATCTACATAATCTCAAATCTAGCCAACATTATTACAGGGCATTACATTATATTAATTTCTGTGGATTCTTTTTGCTATATGACGTGGCTCACACACTTTTCCTGTGTAACACTGTTTAAACAAGTTTAAAGGTTTTTAAATCTGTTGCAACACTTGGTGTGTGTGTGCATGTATGGCTATTGGTCTGTGTTTGATGTTTTGCCCATTTGAGGTTCACAACACAGCATTTTCTAATGAAAGTCATGGGCTCCCCTCAGCCAGCTCTCTGACTGTCTCAACTCCCACCAGAGTGGCAGATGGAGCAACATGGCAAAACAACATAGTGCTACGTCGACTAACAGAACAACACTGGGAGACCATAAGATGAGCATACTGTACAACTAAGTGTATAACCGAGATAAAGAGCAGGAGGTTATTAAAACGATACCTTTCCATTTCATATTGTGCTTACCACTCTTCTCTTAGAAAATGATTATTGTAATTGCAAAGTTACTCAACTTTACTAAAATATAACTTGAGTTAGAATTATTTTGCAGCATTTTGTGACTTATTGTATATATAAAAACAGAATATCTTAAAGCTCAGCTATATGTTGAAGACAAATCCTTTGTCTAGAATAAAAACGGTCTTCAAACATCATAGATCTGTTAGAATGTTTTAATTTCCTCTTACTTTGTTAAAAACTGGTAGTAATTTTCACTGTTGTCAAGCTGACCTAAAGTCAGAATCAGTTGCTAGCTCATTTAAAATGATTTAGCAACGAGATATTCTGTAGATTTTTTTCCCCTCTTTCAGTTAAAAGTTTTAATAAACTGATTATTGGACTAATTTTCAACTAGATGAAGCTGTTCTCTTGCAGTTACTTAGCAGGTCTCTTTATTATTCAATATGGTTATTTGAAAAAAAAAAAAAATTCACAACTGATTCTGCCCATCAGATGGTAAAATGTGTACTATGAGTCACATAACAAATTTAGGAAGACTTGATTATGTGCTTTGTGCTTAAGTGCGCTGCTTTTTATCTCGCCTTAACTGATGATTTCTTGCATTTGGATTGGGTGGGGGGCTCAATAAGGGATTGGCCTAAGGTGGCATTCATGAAAGAACTGTTATAGAATATTGCCTATGTTGATTTTAACTCATTGCCAGATGTTTTTCTGAGGTGGAGTTTTACAGGTTGAAATCATCACAGAGCGATGGGAAATTAACTTCTTGCTTTTGTTCCACACATTTGTCACATTTGGTAGCATACAGTTAGGAGATCCAGAACATTTTGTACATTGTGACTTGGCAAAAACATGCTGTCTGAATCATGTGAACGGTCTGGCAGCCTTTTGTTAGTCGATTCGAACAAGGCCATGGTGCCAGCTGGTGAGGAGGTTAAGATGGGGGAAATATACATGCTGGGTTTTGCTCTCAACAGTGACACCTTTTGTGTGTAAGCACATGCTGACCTGTCGCTGAGGTGCCTCAGTTTCCCGTGTGTGAATTACAGAAAGAGAACCGACTTTCACGAGGGCTTTTTTTCCATTGAATTTATACAACTTATGTTTAAAAGGGCTTGCATGTCATTAGATTTAGGTTTGCTTTGTTTTGTTTTTTGTGTGGATATAGCACCAAAGTGATCTTTGTTTTTATTTGCGTGTTTCTAATTCTTTGAACTAGCTTTCTGTAACTGGTGATCTTTGGCATATCTTCAGTATACTGTAATATATCACACGTGATTAAGTAACAACAGCAGAGTGCTAGAAAACTTATTTCTCGTTTTTGATGTGCCAAACAAGTTACTTGTCTTGGGAGACAATATGCTCAAGGTACATACAAAGCCAACTTTATCACACAGCGTTGTATCGGTGAAATGCTCCATATTCATTTTAGAAGTGCATATACTTTTAATGTAAACATTTGCAAAACTTGTACTGCCTGCTCATAGAATTGGGCAAAAAAAATATCAAAATCAAGATGATGTTGTGAAAAGTGAAGTTGTAATACAGCACTGCAGATGTTGGACGGTCTCAGAAAATCTGATTTATGCGTTGTGGAGTGAAGGGCACTGTTAATGAGCTCGTTCTAGGGTTATTATGGGGCTTTATGTGCATGTGATTATTGAGTTAAGCATCACATTAATTGAGTGAATTTTTAATGCTGCTCTGCAGAGTTTCGAAGGAGAAGCATAGTTATGAATAACTACAGTCAGAAGACACTGGGGGATTAATTTTTTTTTTCATAACCTAAATTTCGAAGACTTTGTGATTACTGCTAAAAAATCGGTTCACTTATTACCTTGGTATTTTCATAAATGTTCAACTTTGGCTAAATTTATAGAGTCAATCTCAAAATTTAACAATCTTGCTAACTTAGCTTTATACTGTTGAGAATATTTGCTCCCCATAGCGTGACAAATATGCTTTCTTTATTTAGGACAACACCCACCAATCACCAGAAGCAAATGTTTATTTTTTTGGCATTAGGGGTATTCATTCTTCCTTCAAAGCAATCAGACAGGAAATTGATAGAGAGACTGGAGGATTGCAGGGAGACATGAAACAAAGGTCCTAAGCTCAGGAATCAAACTCTGCATGACCACACTGAGGACCAATCTCCACTGCACACATGGTCCATGCTGTACAATATGCTGCCCTTCCTCTGGTTTTATTATATAATTCTCTTTTCTGTGAATAAAATTATTTAATTTAGCTAATTGTGATTTTCAAAAAGTCCTGAAAATGCAACGGCTTTCAGTTTAAAGAGTTGTCATCATTAAAAATGGAAATGAAGAGACTTCCTGTCAAAATCTTTAAACAGAAACTCCAGGAAACGTTATGCACTTGTCATTTATGACCACGTTGTAAGATAGTGTGGTATGTGTGAAAATATAATTGCTTCTGTACACTGGCGGGATGAATTTGTCTTACACAAAGGAAATTTGCAAGGTTAAACGTGGATATTTTATGATATTTAAGGGTGATGTTTGGAGATTACACCAAGACACTTAATCTCTTAAAACACATCGAGGATCTCCATTAACAAATATACATGATTACTGTTGTTTTTGACCTCCTGTTGGCTAGTGAGAGAAAATAGTACATATTTTTCTACTAAGATGTAAACAATGTTCAAACCAACAACTGCTCACCATAGCATACAGACAGCATATCAGCAGCTTGTTGTGTTCTTCCGGTGTATGTGTGTAGTTACATTGTCATCAGCATATTGCATTTTAACAATTATATATTGGGCAAACATTTGACCCAAGAGTTAAAATAGAAGCTGAATAGGACTGTTCCAAAATTAGAGCCTGGTGGAACGCCTTATGGTGGTATTTCATTGTGCATTTCCCAATGAAAGCACCTTAGGAAGGTTAAAACAACCTATCTGGTGCACTTAACACAATGTTTTTATGATTCATTAAAAAATGTCATTAATCCATCACTCATTCGTTTCTTTCCATGTGTTCAGTTAGACGATATAGTTAATTTCACTGTGCTTTTGCCACTCTAGCTATAACTTTGACTTCTAATAGTTTGTTTAAAAGTTATAATAGACTTCCTTTTTTTTTGACAAAATTACATTTAAGACTTTACTGATATTAAACTTTAATTACATGTAAAACTTTTACTTTGTTTTGACATCGAATATAATTTAAAGAAATTAACTGATATTCCTCAGAGTAACTTTAAACTTTACTCTTATTTTATCATAACCATACTATTCAGTCAAGTTAATAAAAATTCTCCCGTGTGATTTTCTGTGGGGACAAAAGAAAGCAAAATATAGTTGGTTGCGACAGCATCAAAGCCTTTGTGCTACCATCTGTGAGCCTTTAAGTCAGTGCTGTGCCCAGAACATTTCATACTACATATCCATAATTTAAAGAAATTTAAAGAACTTTCACCCTCTGTGGGTATATACACCCTAAGAGCTGGTCACTGGTGAAATCAAAGGCAGCTTGACATCTTTGTGCAGCTTTGCCCATAGTGGAAATGATCTCTTCCTGACTGTGCTTTTATGTGTTCTCTGTCTCTCTTTAGGTTTGTTTTCCTCTCTGCTGCAGTAGAAATTAGAACAGATGGAGCAGAACATGACAAAACAGCCTAATTAAGAGAGTGGTGCACTTCCAAATCCCCACATGTGGAAACTCTGTCCAGAACCATGACAGAACATGTTGGCACCAAGGAAGAAAAAGAAAAAGAAAAAAAAAAAAAAAAAAAAAAATGTTTTTCAAATTTGCACAATTCATCTTCAACAAAAAAAAAATTGCATTTTTCTCTACAATCTTGAAGTCTTGCAATAGAGATTGTAACAAAAGGGTCATTTAATCATCTTTCATCTGGTGCTTCACCCTTTGTCATGGCAGGATTACAATATGAAAAGAGTTACATGGCTGAATACATTTACATGCTGAAGATAATTTAGGCATCAATCAAAACAAGGCAAATGTTACATATAAAAATTGACACTACTTGGACAGAGGCCTACTCTTATTATGGTGTGGTTTAAATAAAAAAGACTGCTATTGCTTTAAAATATTGGATTAAATTGTTATTTTTGTATTTTAGCTTCATAAACTGAAATGTTTTCTTTTTTGTTTTTACTTTAACTTTTGGCAGATATTTACTCCTGCTGTACTAGTTATTACAGTATGTTTGAATAATTATTGATGGTTATTTGCATATTACATTGATTTTAATTTGTGTTATTCAGGTTTACTGGCATATTGAACATACCATTCTACGAAAGTTTTGGTATTTATTCCGATTCTTCCTTTCTTGTTTTTGCAGTACGTTTAGTCAAGCTGTAGCGTAATATGGAAATCTTCATTTTTACTTTTATACATATCTTCACAGTGACAAATACAAATTCAACCTTTAGATCACTGATCTAGATTAAACTAGTTTTTATATCCATAACATGAAGTAATTTGAATCACAATACTTCATTGATCCCCTGGGGGAAATTCTTGTTTTCCTTTTTGTTTTGAGTGTATTTACTTGCTTTACAGTTTCCCTCCGAGCAATAATGATTCATGTGGCAATACTAATGTAATGTAAAAATAAATGTGACTAGTCAAATTTGGGGAGTTTATTCTAATATTTAAAAATGCAATTATCATAATTTTAAAACCTGGCAGTGACATTCATACTGATACAGTCAGATGCAAGTGTACCACTTTAATTATAAGTGGTACATAGTTGATCCATTTGGAGCAACTAGATCTGAGGTAAAAAATCTGAGGTAACCACTCTACATAACAATAAGAATGCTATTTACTGTCAGTTTATTCTGTCAGTGAGAATAAACTATTATGGTTCAGGTTTCCTTGCATTTTATTTTAGCAATTACTTATACAATTTTCACAAGCTCAATTTATGGTAAAGAGATACGACAAGGTAGAAGAATAAAGAGAATGAGATGTAAATAAGATTTAAACAATTCCAGCAACATGGTTTTAACTTCCACATGTACCACCAGCAGCCTAAGTTACTGGTTTAGGCTACTATGCCAGTAACGAGCAATGAGCTCAATAAAGAACATCAAACAACAAAAGAAAAATTCCTTGGCGTTCTATTAATTCACTGAACCCTGCCTTTTTTTATTGACGTGAGCATCACACAAGACGTTCATTAAGAGTTTTAGCAACAAACTCCTATATTTAGAGTTCTAGAGCAGATATCTGTTATTTTAAATTAGCCTGCAGCACTTTCTAATTGAAACAATACTGTCGTTTACACAGTAAACGTCCAATTAGTAACTCCTCTGCTTGAGGGGAGTCATCGCAGTTCAGACTGCAGAGCTAACACACATAAAATAGTTTCAGATTGCCTCCAAAAGCTACCTGAGCAATTTGAACGGTATTGCTCAGTGCGTTTGAGTGTATTCACTTGTATTTGACACTGCCCAAGCTCAACAAAAACTCTCAGAATAAATGATAGTGCCAGGTTTGACTGGGAACCTGTTTGCACACCTGTAGTGTCAGAGCTTCTGGGACTAATTTCTGCACTATACATGCAATAATGAATCTCAAATGAAGCATACACGCCTGCAGAAACTGCTAAACCAGCCACCTTCACTCTTGAAATATTTCCACACTTTTTAATATGGCTGAGTAAAGCAGGTGTAGTAATATTGTGGGAATCTAAAAGTTCCCACATGTTTGCTAAACACAAAGTAAGTGTTACTTGTGAGTTGCAAAATAAAATATTTTCCCTGATTTATTATGTATTTAACAGTTTTCTCTCAAGTGTTAATCTCATTTTCAGAGCAATATGTTGAAGTAGAAGTTTTGGCCTAAACATTCCAGGCATCTCAATATTCAATCGCACACAGGCTGCACAAGCTTGCAATGTTTACATATTGTAGGAGTTATTACCATGGAGATGTGTCTGCATCTTCTGCAGGACCTGAATGAGAAGCAGCATTGTGCCAACTTGAAGCCTCCCACATCAGTTTTTTTTTTTCCCATATTGTTTTGTCAGCAGTGTTTTACTTCACCTTAAACAATAGGTTTGTGTTTGATATGAAGAAGCCGAATCATCGTGGAAAGGATTATATCTTTTCTCACCTACCATGACTACATTCTGCTGTATTGTATCAAGTTTATAGTGGAACCCAGAAAGTTGAAGGAAAAATTTTCATTGCATCCGAGTCACTTTTTTTTTTTTCCATCGTACTGGTCTGTTTTATTCATACACTGCAATCATACAATCGATGTACATGTCTATGCTAAGACACAAAGAGAAACCTTGAAGGAAAGCATGTTTCAGCTCTGTGTTAGACATTGTCTTTCGTGTGTGGGAGGCTTCAAAGGCAGCAACACAGTTAGCAGTGGTTGATTACGGGCTCCTTATAAGGGGTTTTCTTCCATGGAAGGGTACGGAGAAGACAGAAGGAGTACGGCTGTGTTCAGGGTGTGTGCTACCACTCCATCAGTTCTGTCTGCTTTCTGAGGAGAGAACAGCAGCAGTGGGAGGGGAGTGGGTGGATATCAAAAGGTGAAAGTCAGACTACTGCAAAGCTTTAACCAATGCAGTATGAATTTGTCTCAGTTGCAGGATTTAACATACTTTAGCCTTATGTAATACTTGTGGTCTTTGCCGTTTGTCTCTGTGGAAACGTAGTTATTGAATGTACTTTATCTATTGCATTCTTGTAAAATTAACTGATACTATAAACCTTTCTTAATAGTACAATCTCAGTGTTTAGGGCATCACAATATCTTTCACATCAATGTCAGGCCATTGTATGGTCTTGGTTAAGTTTACTTGAGTAACTAAGAAACATAGCATCTTTGTTCGGGGACAGAAGAGCCCATGGCTGAGGTGGAAGATAAAACAGTTTAACAGGAAGCTGTTGGTCAAAGGAAGGTAGAATGTCTGTTTAACTGAGAGAGGAGACATCCTGTCCTCCTTTTGTCAATAGCTAGTAGTAATGTCTCTGCAAAATACCTCAACAGCTCAGCTGCCTGTTGCTAAGATCTCCACTGTGGAATTAGCTCGCTGTGTATTGCTGTGGAGGAGGGAGGCCAAGTTTATTTCAAATTATGCAAGCATCTTGGAGATAAAGTGGTGTTCTGGTCAGGCGCTGAATGCAGCAAAGCTTTAACTTAGCACAATGCTTTCCCAGGGAGCAAAGGAAATAGAGAGGGTTTCCCCTCAGTATTTTTTCTTCCACAAAGCAATTCTAATTTCTCTCTTCTCAGTGTCTCATCTTTTTTCACACGAGAAAAATTACACACTGGATCAGGTGCTGACTGGAGCACATTAAGGAAATGTCCTGTTACTCATCGAGCACAATAGCTGTTGCGTAAGCTGTGGAAACCGGAAAGTGCTCATGAATGTCTTGTGAACATTTATTACAAGATGTTACGCAGCCTCGCGTATTCATAAGAATGTTTGGAAGGTAATGTTCTCCTCAAGAATTAACAAAATAAACATTGGCTTTTTGAAGCACCATTGTTTATGTAAATCAGTTGTAGAGAGTGGAGTATAAACTGCTTAAATCACCCTGAGTAGCCAGATTAACACTCAAGATAGCATGCATCTGATAAAGAGGTCCTTAACTCATTGGTACCTCATGTCACATAGACCCATACAAAATTATTTCAATATATAATAGGTGTTGTATATGCATATATAAAGTGTAGTTATAAATGTCTTAATATACTGACAATACTTTTTAGCGCATAATATAACATTTCTGTGTTGGTGTAAAGTGAGTAGTTTACAATGGCATTGGTTGGGTGTAATTTTTAGAGACATGACATCTGTTCAAATAAAGTGTTGAAACTATCTCTCAGGCAGATGAGCTGGAGGCTAAATGTGCAACAAAACTGTATCACTGCATTGCTGGGAGAGTGGGAGGTATTGACCAAGACAGAGTTGAGCTAAGCTGCTTCTTCCTTGCTGCTGCCCGAAGGCGATCCAGAGTCAGCCATGTGACACAGCTAATTTTTTACTGGAAAAAAAGTCTGCTGGGTTTCTTTAACTTGACATAACCTCCCTCACTGAGACTGATGAGTTGGTCACTGTCTGCTAGTGCATGTTGATGCATACTGCACACCGGATGGCACTGAGAACTTAGGGGACCAATTCAGTGTGTTAAACTAAAAGCAAGTTGTTATATGATCTGAACACTTAACATGTCACATATACATATGGCAAGCAGTCTGCTTTACTGGTTTTGAGAAGTGCTAAAATAAATTATTGTATTTTCAGACAGTGAACATATTGTATTTATATGCCTTTAATTTGATTTTGGGATCATAATTTATGTGTACTTATAATACACTGACATTATTCTCCTATAGTTACTCTAGTTGCAAATGTACCAAATTCAAAATCATTAATATGCAGATAATACATAATTAAGGTAGATTTGGCAGTAGGATGATTTATCGTGTGCACTCAAGCAGCACCAGTGATTAAAACAGATTGCATGAGATTAACAATAGTTTTATGTCTACCACTTTTGA
Source organism: Brachyrhaphis terrabensis (assembly GCA_903067065.1). NCBI lineage: Eukaryota > Metazoa > Chordata > Actinopteri > Cyprinodontiformes > Poeciliidae > Brachyrhaphis > Brachyrhaphis terrabensis. The sequence goes on along the minus strand of CAEGAG010110102.1, from coordinate 5,656 downwards.
ATGAGTGACTGATTAATTAATAGTTTTTTCTCCCCTTCATAATTCTCCCCCCCCAAAGAAATAGGGTGAATAGACTTTGCTCAGTTTGATTTAACCGATATTAAACATTTAATCTAAGTTGAAAGGTTAGTCTCTAAACAACTAATTATGAAGAAATCAACGCACCTAAAGATAATTTCTGTAATCAGAATACTGTGGTGATATCAGAAAGAAAGGCTGATTTTTCCTGAGGGTGGAAACAGATGTGTGGCTTTTGACTCCCTAAATCAGATGTTGTGACATTCTTGATAGCATGCAGAGATGCACTATTACTGGCTTTGCTTGGTTCTGACAAATAAACAGGCGATGAACAGTAAAGCATGCATCCAAATGCAGTGTTATATTTAATCAAATAATTATTCATGACTGAGTTAACAAACAAGAGTTATTGTCAGAGTCATTGTGAATGTTTTAACAGCATTTCTTTCATAAATACAAATTAAAACAATTACAACTGTGGGATTTAGATTTGTTAGCCAATTTTATGTTTGACAGAAGCAGATAAGTTGAGCAAGTCTACAGGTCTCTGCTAGAAGTGAGTAAACATACAAGTCACTATGAGTGAAGTTATTTTAAATATTTTTAACAGTTACATGCTGCCACAAGGGTTGTAGTCACTCTACCTAAATATTAACTGAGGTCATGTGGCCACAATTATTGGTTATGACTTAATTGCTAAAAATGACTGCTTTTCTTAAAATGGCAGGACCCATACTTACTCTATCCACCCTTTGCTGATCTGGAGTCCAGCTTGGTTTAGGTTATTTAAAAACTATTCTGGTTATATATATTGCACATTTTTACATGCATTTTCTTTGAGTGAAATATATTTCACCTCTAAAAAGGCATGATACAAAAGATGTCAGTTTTACATTTAGTTTACGGCTTGTAGCTGCTGCTAATAATTAAAGTTTGAGCAAAATCCTGATAATTCAACAGTTACTTTCCTAAACCTATTCAAACGTAGTCCATTCTGCAAATCGAGCCATGACTTCAAAAATAGAGAATCTGCACCACATTGCATGCTATTTGTGTCTCCTGTACACTTCTGATACTGAGATCTACCAAACCCCACACAGCCTTGAAAATCCAGCTACAATTCCTGGGTTTTAGAGGTGGTTGCTATGGCAACTGTGCTTTTTATTTTTGGCTCCTTTGAAATACTGTGCAAGATTTAGAGATCCCAAATGTTATGTAAGATGAAGTGCCCTGTTTCAGGCTGGGGTTTCCTGCTGCAGCGAACTTAATTAATTACGGGGGAATGGCACACACTTCAGGTGCTCCAGTGTGTACTTAAGAGCTTTGATCACATCTTTCCATTTTATGAATCAGACTATGTTTCTGTGCAGGAAGCTGTAGGCACAAGTTCTATTGTTCACAGAAGTGCGTTGGACATACTCTTCGATTAGAGATGACTCATATCTTAATGGTTCAGAGATGAAAAGGTAAAGATCTAGATGTTTGCATTGAAAGTCAGAAATAACATTAACAGCATAAATAAATCTTTATAATAAACAGATTAAAAGAAATAAACAAACCTTAATGAGACCAGACACAGATGGCTGAAGCATTTGTTGAACTATTTAAACCTCCTTTTCATCTTAAACTTTCACAATCTTTTTTAGATAGTTAAAATATTTCTCATCATGCCAAATGGCAGAACATTTAGCTTTTTATGCTAATGATGCAAGAAAAACAAACAAACTACTTCATTTGGAAGCATTTGATTGAGCATAGTCTGCAATAGGACACCAAATCCCACAAGAGAAGATTAGGATGAGCAATAAGGAAAGAGAGGAGGAGAATTGTGAAATTAAGGTGACAAAATCACCTGGGCAGATTCAACTTGGCCTCAAAATGTTAGTTTGGTGGAAGTCCAAATTCAATTGTCAACTCAATGTTTCTTGAAATAATCAAGTGAGAGATCAATTTATTCTACATCTTTTTTCATTTGCATAATAATTTTATTATACCCTATCTTTGCTTAGAAGGGCTTTCATTTCCGAAATGTCTGATTTGTTGAAAACCCCTTGAGGTGACTGATCTATGGCGATGGTTTACAGCTGTGTATGTTAAGCATCTATTTGAATCATGTTGTTTAATCTTTCAACGTCACGCTGCATCGCCCTCCACAGTTATTGACATTATTGATAAAGATGCGTAAAAATATCGCAAGTCATCTTTTTATTGCAGTAGCTTAACCTCATATTCATAAATATTTGAGATACCAACCCTTAACTAAGGTAAACACTCATTAAAACAGTTTCCATGTTATTTCCTTTCTTGTTTTGGTTGTCCTTAGTTTCTTAAATATTGTGTTTGTAACTTAGGCATCATAAGGTTTACCAAAGAATTTTTAAATGTAAATTTAAGAGGATATACATTTCAAAATCAAATTTTCTAGCTCAATTTCAAGGTTAGCTCATGCTTCTCTTCAGATGTTCACAGTCGTTTATTCTTGAGGCACAATAGGATTCAGTCTGCTTGTCGCAATAATTGGTAAACTTGCATTTGGTTTCTGCAAACCAAATGCAGAAACCAAATGCAAGTTTACCAGCAAGCAGACAGCTTGTGAATGATAGACTTTAGCAACTTATTTAATAACAGCAAACAAAGTCACTGTTATTACAGGAATAAAAAGGAAGAGAAGCTTAAGATACTGTCTTTTGGGAGCACTCCAATTAGTGGCTCCCAAAAGACAGGAGACTGTGACAGAGAGCAAAACAAAGCAGGAGATGTTTGAACTGAGAAAAGATACAAACTAACATGTTTCAGGTGGTGAATGGAAAGGTGTGAAAAATAAAATAAAAATACAGAACTTGAAAAATTAGCAAAAAGTTTGGTAAAAAACAAACAAACCGCATTTTAAAAATGAACAGCAGATAATAATCCCCCATACAGTTGATTTTGTGCCAAGGAGAGCTTAATGTTCTTTCTTTTCCATTTTATTTCTATTTTAACTCAGTAAGTTCGATTGCTCTGGTCTAAGAGTTGATTGCTTATGATTTCCTTTTGGTTATTCACTTTTTCTCACTGATGAATGTTTTACATTTGGCTTTAATTCAGCTTCTTTTCCAATTACTTTATCTACAATTCGTATGCGATTACACTGGGAAAAAAAACAAAACAGTTTTATATGTAATCGCAGGCATATGTGTTTCCATATTAACATAACTGTGTGACTTTTTCTGGCTATTCAGAGGTTTTCTTACTGTTCTACTTTGGATCATTGTCCTGTTTCAAAAAATTAGTCACCTTGAACTCAATGTCAAGGTGACAATACTGGTGGCTAAGTATTAGTATTTTTTGGTAGAGAGAAAAATCCATCCATCCATCAACATAAAATATGGCAAGTTGTCCAACTCCTGAAGCAGCAAATCAGGCCCAACCATCACATTCCATCATGTTTAACTGTTGTGGTGTTCTTTTTGTTTTATCTCTTTGAGAAATGTAATTTTTTTGTTGCTTCAAAAGACATTTTACTCAAAAAAAAATGAAAAATACACAATTTAAGCATTCTATGAGACATGAGGTAAGCAAGTATCTTACCTCAGTGTGTCTAAAGTGTAATATAGTGACAGTGTAGTAGCCTTGCAAAAAGACAACAAAGGACGAGGCTCTTTGTGTCTGAGTCACAAAGAAAACAATTTAATAATCTCTGATCTATTTTTTACTTGCCTTGTTCTTCTGTCTCTTTGTTGCTTGGAATTTATTCAAATCTCTGACTTTTCAATTTCCTTTCATTACAGCACTCAATAAATCACCTACAGAAAACCTTCCGTGTGAACGTTTCAAATAAAACTTTTCAGAGTCAGAGTTATTGGACATTATTGTATTGAGAGAAAAGTTTTCATTGAACTCAACTGTGACTTTAATATGATTCTTTGCCAATTTAGGCCTTGGAAAGTATTATTTATGCTAATAAATTTTCATTTGAAGTCAATATACTCTCAAGTGTTTATAAAGAAGTAAAATGTAATTATTTTAATATGTAGGATACTTAATAGATGAGTGTAAAGAATCATAGTAGTATTAAATTTTTTGAAGCATAGCCAAAAACGAGATCAGATGAAGACATTTAAAGTGGACTTATGATTCCCTGATTCCTCTAACTCAGTGATTTTAATGTTTTCCTCTCCTTCTTTCTTCTTCTCTGCATCAGACCAGAGGTTTACATCTTGGTCCCCACCACGGAAGGTAAATGAAGGCAGACATCTCCCTCCTGCCAGGAACATGAAGGGCTTATCGGGCAGTCGTTCCCAGCATCATATCCCTTTACCTCATGGTTTGGACTACGATCCCCACATTCATGATTTCCATGGCCACCATGGCTCTGACTCCCGCCACCCGTCATACCTGCTCAGTCCCACAGAGAGCTGCCCCGTGGACTTCCACCACCGGTACTCGCCCCGAAGCTCCATCCACTCTGACTGCATGATGATGTCCCCTGTCATGATGCCCCCACCTGCCGCATCAGACCACATCTCCAGCAGCACCTTCCCCAGAATGCACTACAGCTCTCAGTATTACGACTCAGCCACCAGGGAAGACTGCGCTGCCATCACAGCCTCCGCCACCTCGCCGGCTGTCACTGCTGCGGCAGCCGCTGCTGCTGCCTCCTCCCACCACGCCGGCACTAAAAGCAATCGCCTTCCAGCTAACCTGCTAGACCAGTTTGAGAAACAACTGCCACTTCACCGCGACGGCTTCCACACGCTACAGTACCAGCGCACGTCCACAACCACTGAGCAACGCAGCGAGAGTCCCGGCCGCATCAGACACCTTGTTCATTCTGTTCAGAAACTCTTCACCAAGTCCCACTCTTTGGAGGGGTCATCCAAGATGAATGGCACAAAAGGCGATGTAGGAGGAGGAGCAGGGTCTTATTACCATCATGGCCACCACTCCACCAAACATGGCAGCAAGAGGAGCAAAAGTAAAGAACGTAAGCACCGCTCTGGAGGTTGGTGGAGCTCTGATGACAACTTGGACAGTGACAGCACCTACCGCACACCGAGTGTAATGTCGAGACACCACGGGGAACATGTCAGCCACTGCTACCCAGAATCCATGCACAGCCACCACTTTGGAGAAATGTCGCTCAAGGGCTCCAAGAGTAACAATGATGTCAAGTGCTCAGCCTGTGAAAGCTTGGCCATGGCACCCGAGGGCAAATTCATGAAGAGGAGCTCCTGGTCGACACTAACAGTCAGCCAAGCCAAGGAGGCCTATAGGAAGTCATCGCTTAATTTGGACAAACCCATGATGCACACCGACCTCAAAACGTCTTCACGAGCATGCCACTACCTTCAGGTAAGTGGGCTTTTACTTAATAAAATTGCTTTTATGATATTGTCACCTTCCTAAAATAATGGCCCAAGTAATTTTTTGCCAAAGGTATTATTTTTGCCTAAATAAAATTTTGGGGTGGTGATTTTTTTTTGTTGCCAAAATTAGCTTTGGCAAAAAAGTAAATAAAAGATCACAATTATTTTAGGAAAGTGATATGTATATTGGAGCTGTTATGGATGCAACTTTATGTGTATATTTAGAAAGGATACATTGATTATGTTTTGTTCCCAGTCTGAATCCATCATATGACTTTTGATAACAAATT
>CAEGAG010110096.1:0-13311 GCA_903067065.1 Brachyrhaphis terrabensis | reverse complement strand
TTCCTACTCTTCCTAAGTTGATGGACAAAAAAAGTGCTTTTTAAAATGTGCAAAGCTTATTGTTTAATACCCTAAAGCTGCTTTTTGCATCAAAAGCAACTGTCTCCCACAGACTTAATCAACTTGTCAAATTTGACAATCAAAGAGAACTTCTACTGGCAAGTCTTTTGCATTTTTATTATGTGGTATGAGCATTTTATGGTTACAGTGACATGTGGCTAACAAACATGATACACAAATGTTACATCAGGAGAGACCTTGACAATGTGCATATTATTAAAGTATTTGCATGCACTTATGATGCTCTTAGCTTATCTGTGGTTATGATTAAACATATAACGATGAGCAGTGGTGAGATACAAAAGACAGGCAGATTTTATACATGAAACATTGAGAACTTAACAGCAGCAAACATTAGTTATATTGCATTAGAAAGAGAGCTGCGCATAAAAAATAGGTCATTGAGTTCTGTAGTGGTGCTGTGAACATTCTTGTAGGTCATCTGGTATCTTCATGAAAGGGTGGCACAGTTTGTCCTACTTAGAGAGAACATGGACACTCAGAAGTTTCTTCCAACAAGTGATCATCAGCTTTATAACTTTGATCAACCTCAGTCTCCTCCTTTTTTTTCCTTGTATTTTTTTGACAGCTGAACATGAGGTTTTATTTTCCTGTAAAAAGAATAAGAAAACACAGCAGATTTATTTGAATTATATTTAACTCAGTGAATATTGGTGATAGCTTTAAAGAGCAGCCTTAAAACTGTTTTTCTTTTTTTGTTGTTTTTTTACCATGTAATTAGGACTGCAGTTTTGAACGATGAGTCGCTCCATGCTCCCGACCGGCTTTTCCAGGTCAGACTGCTTGCCAGTCCTCTGACACAGAATCTGCTGCGTCATACCATAGATGGACATCAGGATGCGGCGTTCCTGTCGAGACATGACATCACAAAAATAAAACAACACAGGGACAATGTTTGAATGAATTTATCACACCTGACAGGTTATAATCAAACTATACGAGATTTTCAGATAAATATTTCTCAACATTGGCCATCATGAGAATTATGAGACAAACCGTGGTAGATTGTTTACCCTGTCCATGGTGCTGAAAGCACCTGTGAATGACTAAGTTGCAAACACAACAAAACTGAAGAAATCAGAACATCTTATGATGGACTATTTTGCAGGACATATTATTAACATGGAAGTGAAGAAGGACTCAAATTATTAATTTTACTAAACATGTATTGGATCAATCATTTCAAACAGGAAGTAAGCTGCAGAGGAGAAAACAAAAAGTTGGAAAGTAAAAAGTGAATATTTAAATATGACGTTAAAAATAAGCACTGAAACAATATCGAATGATAGGAAAGAATAAAACCATTGGGTTACAAACCTAAGAAAAAATTTAAATACATTATAAATACAAATAATTCTAAATGCACATATACATAAGTAAATGCACAGAATTCAGCTAAATGCTGATTTAAATCTTGTTAGCTGTTCATATTTTGGTTACTGTTTGTGACTCTGGTGGACATTCAGCATTTTATTGCTGAAATTTAACCCAAACAAAAAATGTTTGTATGAAAATATTAAATAGATATTCACTTGATCTTAACTACCTCAATGTAAACATGGTGTAATGGATAGGTATGATTTTTTTGCCTTTTAACTTTGAAAACATTTTTAAAAAAGTATCACAAGTTCATTGTTTGCTGGATGTCAAAAACGTAATTTTAAAAAGAACAAAAAACATTTATGTTTTTGCCTCTAAGATTTTATGATGTTCTTGTTTTTAATCCTTATTTTAACTTTTATTAGAAATTTCAACCAAATATACCCTGTTGCTCACCCAAAGATTGCTTGAGATCAGCAAAAACAAAAGAGCTGCTGAAAGCCTGCAGCTAGAATGCCTGGGGTCAATGGGTTGCAGAGTATAGAGCCCCTGACATGATCGTTTTCAAATGGTTACATGTTGACCCTCCACAAAAAAGTATTTTTACGTAATCATTGTATCTGTACAAATTACAAGGTTTGTGGTGCATCTATTGATTAAAAAACAACAATCCCCATTTTTCAAAACCTAGTTTTTGGCACAGCCTGTGGGTAAACGTTATGGTTATTTGAACAGTTTATCTCAAAAACAAAAATTTAGTTATATTTAGAACTAATCCAATACAAATACTTTAATTAAAACGTAATTTTGTCTGTTGTAAATGCTTATTTTACCATAAGCATCTATACAATTTTCCTATTAAAATCTGTATGAGGCTTTAAAGGGTTAAATGCGTCGCAAATAAGTAAAAGCATTTTAAAATCAACTCAGTACAAATTTATTATTTCCCATACATTTGCTTCTCCAGTTTGCTTGGTGTGATGCCACTTACTTTTTCTGAGGGACAAGGGTCTCTCTCTATGAATGTAGTGGCTGAGCCAGTCAAATTCTGCAGGAAGAATCACAATTAGTGTCACCCTAAAGTAATTACTGTGTATCTGTTCTGTCTTGAAAAAGAAGAAAACAGATCCCCAAGTTCTACTTGTAGATCACTGGAGGGCAGCCTATCATTAAAAATCAATCATGATCTGTTGTACATGACAGCTAAACGTTGATAGAAAGCTGATAAAATCCTTAAAACAAGCAAAACCTCACGATGCGCTATTTGATCCTACCAAATTTTGCAGCTCAACAAAGATGACCTCTCGGTAGGAGTCCAGTATTTCTTTATAGTTACATCCACGTTTACCACAACAGTTGGCCAAAATAAGAACCACCAGGACACTACGGAGCAAAGATCCGGTCAGACACTGAAAGAAAGAGAGATGCGTGTGGGAAAAAAAAGACAAATCAAATTATATAAATCTTCTTTAGATTAGAGTAAAAATAAATATTCACAGCTCATCTTACTCCTAGGTCTTTATTAAAGTGACTAAAGACAAATAGTGCCGCAAAATACCCTCACCACGAACGGGGCGACCTTCAAACATCTCGCTTTAGCGCTGCGTAAATACGCGCCAACGCACTTACCATTTATCATGATTTTCTGCAGGATCCTCAGACGAGCAAACCCATCTCTGTTGGTGACTGGGAGATCCAAAGAATTTCTTTGGATTCTACAGGGCTCATTGTAACCTTCCTCTTCTTCAGTGCTTTTGTACTTCCTCAAATGCAGAGGTTAATGTTGTCGCTGTGAGCGGTTCTGCGCGGTGCTCCGTGGTTTCCAACATCACCAACGTAACAGCTGCTCCTATTTCCTTCCCCGTCATGGATGGTTGCCGATGGGCTTAGGGTTGCACCAAACTCCTGTCGGTTCAAGTCGAGGAAAACTTTTGCAATAAATCACTCGGCTTTATCCTTTCAGTTTCGTTTGAAAGACTTGACCCCAAAATAAGGGTTGATTTGATAACGCTTCTAACTACAGCGATGCTCATAATTTAGAGATTTGTTTTAAGTTTGATGGAGCACTTTGCTTCTGAAAATGATTTCCTTTATATATATATGACTGTAATAAAATAAACATCACATAATGAGTCAGACTTTCGGTCAAATCAAAATATCCAATGTGTCAACAAAGAACAAGTATGGGAACTGCATGGGGGGAGTTGACATGGACTCAAAAGGTCTGGGAAAGATTTCTACTCAATAAAGCCATTGTGCTCTCTCAAAAACAATTTGACATTTAAATCCCAACAAATATCAAGTAATAGAACTTGTTTGGAAAGAACTGCCTTTACCACAATATACTTTTTTGTTTTCATTGGAAAATTTAAGGTACAAGACCAGAGAGAAAAACTAATTTTAAAAAGCAATATAAATCACCCACGATGGCTAGAAAAATACACCAAACATTGAAAAACACCTGGTTCATCATCTAGATCTGTAAAATGTGTCTATTTTTCCCTCATTTACATTTTAAAGAGATTTAAAGTTAAGTTAGATACTAAGCGTCAGAAATGCAGACATTACTGTAAGTTTAAATGTTTCTATTTGCACTTAATAGCATGAGTCATTTAAATAAGAGATCAGTTTTCTTGATTTTAATGAAAACCCCAAGTATTTATGGTGACGTAAAAATTTCAGTTCAGCAGTCAAAACTGCCTGAAGCCGTTTATGACTTGACTCACCTGCTTGTAGATTAAATAGGTGAAAAGTGAGCACGTTGTCAAAACAAACAGAAACAATGACACCTGAAAAACAAGTGCTTATATCTTTCTCTGAAGTTGCATATTACTGTTAAATCACTTTCTTCTTTTTTTTTGCATCCATAGTACATTCCAGTGGTTAATGTCTATTTTAAATTTTCTTATGGTTATCGATTTGACAGAAGTCTGGGAATCAGTTATTGTGAAGGATCATGGTGGCTCATTTAGACATTTATTCCTATTTACACTCCAAACCTTTCCTTCAAGCTAAGACAGATATTTTGATTAAGCATCAAGACTTTTAAATTCAACTTGGAGACATTGATTATGCTTTGAAAAAGTCATATCTTCAGTGAGATGTTTGTTTCTTTACCTAGTTAAGATACAGGGTAGATTATCAATAAGTTATTGATTTTATAACCAATGAACCAATGAATCTATTTTGACTGAAGAGAAAATATTGTCATTCTGGAATCTATTTTTGTAACATAAATTATATTCCTTTCCATAAAATATCTACGGAATTCTCACGGATAAGATGAATTAAATTAAAGGATCTATTTCACCAGAAGTGATCAGATAGATTGAGACTGATTAGAAAAAGTCATTTATCGATAAGTGGTTAGATTTTTTATATTTAAACAATGCCCCACCATTTAAAAATCTTTTTTATTTCCAATATATAAAATATCACTGGCAGGTAGGAGCATTATGATGTGGATCAAAGCTTTAAGTTTTTTCCTGGAAGATAATTAAATAACTGAAAAAAAAAGAAACACAGAGAACATCATTAGGCTGTTAAGTAAATTGCAGAGGGGGTTTACTTTGCAACAAGACAAACATGAGAAAAGCCTAAAAATTAACAACCTTAAATGTCCGAGCCAAGACCTTATTCCATGTGATGCTGAGTCACCCAATGGCTAGTTCACAAAAACTGTTGGTTTTTACTGAATGTTGTTACTACAATAATATCCATATGGATCCAGCATGACCTTTGTCAGTTTTAGATCGTCATTATTTTCTGCAAAACAATCCATGTTTGTAAAATGATAAACCTAAAAAAAATAATTTTGTGTGAGCTGGGAAAGTCCAGATAGAGAACAAGAGTGTCCATAGCTGCTCCTGGTGACTGCCAGAGTCCTCCAGGGAATCTTCAAAGTTTCAGAATGTATTCTTAATCTTGCTGGCGACCAGTGCTAAAATCTCTCCCGTCTTACTCTGCCAGTTCAGGACGTGTTTGGACTCGGCACACCACAGCTCTCCATGGCGGGGCTCTGCATTCTCACATCGTTTCCGCACCTCTTCCTGTTGCTCCTAATGGATGCAGACCATTAGAGTTAACGCTTACGATAAAAACACAGGGAGAAGCCATGAAGCTTTTGGAAAATGCTCATAATACTTTAAACTGTATGGCGCTAAAAAGAGAAACTGAAATGTAGAGTTAATGATTCTCAAGGCAGCACAAAAATAAGTTGGAGATCAGTACCTCTGTGCCGTGCTGCAGCTCAAACTTGTAGAAGAGAGCCCAAGCGTCTCCCAGGTCGGGCTCAATCTTTACTGTCCTGAGGAACCACTCTCTGGCTTTGGTGATTTTACGCTCACTCCAGAACAACCTAATAATGCATAAGTTTAAATAAAAAAAAATATATATAAAACATAAAAATAAAAAAAATTTATTTCAGTCATTTGATTATTAAAGGTAAGTTATATCTGACAAAAGGACAAAGCGGTAAAAAGTTTTAGCCATACTTTGCCACAGCGAGCAAGACATGAGGATCATGTTCACACTTCTTCAAAGCGTCCACACTCTTTGTCTTCCTCTGAGGTCTGGCTTCCAAGAATACGGCCTCAGCCCACAGGATGCCTAACGAAGAACAATGGGGAAAGAAAAATTGACTTTCGAAAAATGCACATAAAGTGAGCTTCAAAAATGTAAAAGCCTATTCTGTTGTCAAGAATAAATTATCAAGGAAAAAATTAGAAAGTACAGCCAAAAACATAGAATACATTGTGATTATTTTTGTTTAGTTTTATTTCAGTGGAAACATTTAAAATGTAGTTTTTTAAAAATTAGTGTAATGATTGAATTATTCTTATTGCTTTTGGACAAAAATTAGCTCAAGACCCAAACTAGTTTAAATGATTTCTATTATCTTTATTCACCAATGAAGAAGTACAAATGTTCTTCAGATTTCTAAGGAAAAAACATTTATTTATTGAATAAAAGAATGTGTTTTTTTATATATATTCTTACCTGAATTTGGGCACTCCTGCAGGGCTTTGGCCATTAATGTATTGGCTATGTTTTTCAATCCAGCCCTGTACTCCAACCTGACAGACTCAAGCCTGGTAAACAAACACTTAAATTATTTCAAGAAATTCCTGGGTGAACATGTTTTCGTATTTGGCTNATTTGGCTTTCATTGTTACAGTGAAAATATTGTGCATTATGGAGAAAATCCAATAACTGATATAATTCAATACTTGGTCCAAAAATTATAAAACAAAATGTAAAAAGATGTCAAAGGAGATCCTTTGAACCTTGACCTCAGATAAAATACATTCACTTGTATTTTCTCACCACAAGTCAGGGGACTGTGGGTTCTTCAGTCGTGCTTTCTCCAGGATCGCTCTGGCTCTGGTCAGCTGGCCAACTCTTTCCTCGAGATGAGACAGCAGCAGCCACAGAGGAACCGAGTGGGGACATTTTTTCAACTGCAGCAGCAAAGTAAACATAGATAAACAACTCATTCCACTTATACAGACACACACAGTGAAAAGTACCAATCGTAAGCACAGCTTTTACTCTGCCTTACCCCTTGGTTATAAGCCTCTCTGGCCTTGTCCATGTTTTCACACTGTTCCTCTATCTGGCCTCGCATCATCCACAACTTGGGGAAATCCTCATAATGTTTCAGAGCTTCAGTGCACAACTCCTGTGCAGCTTCTATGTTTCCCAACACCCATTCTAGTTTCACTGATTTCATGAATACCTGTGAACATGACAGAGAAAAGATTTGCCTCGGTCAGAAAACAAGGATGAATGCATTCCAATTGACTGCCCTCCCATCAACAAAGACATAAAATAGAAAAAAAAAAAAAAACACACATTGTAAAATAATATGGCATCCTTGCTAGGAGCTTAACTGAGTCATTACCCCATAAATGTGTCTCATCCAACATTAAAAGTAAGGTTCTGTGAGCCTATAATACAGGGACGAAAAGGGAATGTAGCCAGGTTAAACAGATATGATCGTTAATGAGCTCAACTAACAGCATCTGTCAGACTGAGTCTTCCTGTTTGTAGGTGAAGAAGAACTGCAAGCCTGAACCTGAAGAGACCAGAATGTTTGAAGAGGCCAGATGAAAGATGAATCACTAATAGCTTGCTTTTAAACACGGCTTTCTATGAAAGAGATTAAAACTTTATCGCCGAGTCAATTGTGAATCACAGGTCACTGAAAAGCTCTGCTGATAGGAACACAGGGGGTCATACAAGAGCGATTATGGTGAATCGGGGAATCCTCTTAAAGAAGCTTTTATCTTTCAGATCAAAAACCAAATCATAAGGTTTGTTTAAAAAACAAAAATTCTCCTAACATCTTTTAGTAATTTCACCACCCTCTTTTCACCTACCCGGGCTGTTGGTGCGCTGCTGCGAGCCTTGGCCAGCAGTCGACGGGCTCTTTCGTATTCATTGTTTTCAGACTCCAGTTTGACGGCAGCCAGCCAGATCTCTTCACTGTTGGGATTCGCCTGGAATAAACATAAGGAGCAAGACAGCAAGTTGCTGAGTGTAGCAAAGGACAAGCAACAACGTGTGATGAGTCAACTTCTGCATGATTTTTGTTTTCACCTGAAAAGCAAGAGCAAGGATACTTCTTGCAGCTGGAACGTCATTGGCCAGCCACTTGGACTTGGCACCCATAAGCCACAGCACCTCCGCTTTGGGACAGTGAGCTACTGCTCTCTGCAGAAGGGCTTCCAAAGACTCCCTGAGATGGATGGAAGGAGGAACAGATGCAGTTGATGTGATCCATGAGAACAAAGCAATAGAAAATTCAATACTGACAATCAGTCAAAAGAAGAAAAGAAGAGTAGTAAATAAAACTGCTCACCTGGTGCCGTGGTTCTTCTCAAAGTAGGCGGCTCGTAGCCAAACGCTTTTCTTGCTGGGAAACACCTGCAGGGCGTGGGCATAAATGGCCCTGGCACACTCTAATGCTCCGTGGGCCACACACTGAAACACAAAGAGCAGCTGTTACATTTCCAACAGGAAACTCATGTATAAAAAAACATCTGCTGCACAAGAGAGGAGTTTACTAACATTCATCATGGAATAATTATTGACAGTTTTAATGATGCATTTGAACAATTTTTCCAAAGTGGACTGATGATACAAATAACTTAAATGTGTTAATGCACAAGCTTGAATTTAACGCAGCAGTACACATTCAAAATTATACATAGACTCAGATATATAATCCCAGTAATAACATTCAGTCCCTCAGCCAGGTACAGACAAACAGCACACATTTNTATTTGACCATTGCTTTTATCAGGAATGGAAGAGCACAGTTAAACTGGTAGCTTTCCTGTTAGATGCCAGCATTTCAGTTTAATCATAGTTTTGATGTATGTTTCTATGTCTGGAGGAGTCAAAGTGAGGCTTTCAAACTTAACCTTACATATCAAGGTGTAAGGTGATAGCAAGTTCTTTAACTTCACCAATCTTCAAACAAGGTGTTTCAAATTGGACACAGTGGGGTGGTTAATGATCGCAAACACATACTGAAAGTTTTTTAGATAAAGAAAGAAATCAAGTTTCTGGACTGGCAATGACCTCAACCCTGCTGAAGTGCATGGTGAGCTACTGCTCTCTGATTGAAAGTCTATGATTTAAAGGAGCTCTGCCAAGTCTGAAAAGCTGAGTGGTCAAACTTAAACCCAAGATTAATGATGGATACAAAAAGCATGTGATTTCCCTATAACTCACTAGAGGATATTTAACTAGTTATTTGTGGGGTCCAGATGCTTGTATGAATAATTTTGAGCCTGTGAGAATCAAAGAAAACCAACAATAAATCCAAGCTATTTGTTGAATAATCCCACCCAACACATCATTAAAAGCTCATGCTTTATACTGATGACAAGTTTGTGTTGTGTCATCGTTCAAAGAGACGACTGATGTAAAGAAAATGTTAAAACATATTTTTTTTCTGAAACCCACACTGTCTGCATCCTCCATCCACGTATGCTTGCGGTCCTCCTCCTCAATGCCAATCCCTATAACAGCCCTGATCACCGCTTGGCAGGTGGCCACACTGCCTGCTTTGTCACACTCCTCTGCATCCTGCGTGAAAAGCAGAAACATTTAGACAGAAACGTCTCTGGGTGAAGAGGAAGAATGCAAAAGTACTGAAGGCATGAACTGTTGGCACCCATTTTAGTCTAGCAATCAAACTGGAATTATGAGGAAATGTAGAAGGGAGTATTTACACACCTGGTGTTAGAGGGGAAAAAGTGTTTCACGACAGATACTGGAGATCCTTGGATGAACCCTGGTTACTGATTAACATCCATGTAGATGACTTACAGTTTTATATATACATAAACTCTCTTTTACAGAGAGCATTCTGCTCTAAGGAAATCTGACTACCTGAGGATAACATGAGGTAAGGTACTGATTAATGTAAAACCTTAAACTTTTTGCAAGCAGTAACGGGTGTTTTTCCATCATTTACACTTAATACAAAGTGTAGGAAGACAACAAAAAAGGCAGTTACTTTAGGAAAAGAAAAACTGTTCGACAGTTGGTTATTGCAAAATAACTGAACACTAGACGTAAATGTCAGTCAGTGTGCTGGCATGTTTAGTTTCATTCAGTTGAAGTAACACTGGAGCACTTAGACAATATCCTGGCATTCTGTCAAATCAGAATGAATCGAAGCATGCCACAGTTTAAAGGTGCAGTCATGGTAGTTTCCACCTTATTTTGATATGGTAGTCTGAGGTTCAGAAGGAAAATAAAAATGGAAATGATCAACAAGGATGTTTTTTGTAGATGCAATGTGAAGTTAATGCATTAGAACAGAACGAAAGTGTATTGAGGCCATTTAAAACTAATGTGTGTTCTGTCTGAGAGTGTATTCACACCAGGAAAGTCCTTTGGTCTGTTTGTTTGGTCCACATTAATTATTTTAGTATCAACCAAATAATTGAAAACACCGTAAACAAGGTCAAGTTTGTAAAAGTTGGGAATATAAAAACATGTAAACAATCAAAAAAAATCTGCAAAGCCAGGAGGATTTATATAGCATAAAAATCCCGCTGACTCTGCAGACTCAGGCATTTTGAGTCTACCAAGTCATTTGAAATCTGATTTTCATCTGCTCTATAATGACCGACAGACCTGTATCCACTGCTCTCTGTTGATTTCCACACCGTTGGCCCGCAGAGAAGTGATGGCTCTGTCAATGATCTTTTCCACCATCTGAGTGTTGCCATTGGCCTCTTCCAGCTTGGCAGCAGTGATCCAGATGTGGCGATCGGTGGGGATATTCTCTCTGGCTTTATTCAAGACACGGCGGGCGTTCTCATAGGTTTCTAGACGGGCCAGAGCCAGCCACAGCTGATGAAAACCAAAATGTTAAAGTTTGTAAAAACTTTCCTGTGTGGCTGACTGCTGCACAAAATCTAGTTAATATTAAGAGTGCAGTGATCAGAATTCTGCAAACAATTTCCAGTTTTGGTAGAACTTTGGCCTGTTGACAATGATTTGTTTGTAACATAAGAAGAAATAAGAACTTCTATATATGTAGTGGACCCTCACTGTATATATTCTCTGATTACTAGAAACCAAGCATCATGTGAAGGCAAGGATGTTTGAAGCTTACCTCTACGCTTGTAGGGCAACACTCAACAGCTCTGCTGAGCATGATCCTGGCATCTTCTGGCTCCTCAAGCTCAACAGCTGCCTTCCATAGTCGAACTGACTTTGACACGTTCTCCAAAGCTGAAGGAGACAAACGCACACTATGTGATGACAGCATATAAAACATTTTGATACATGATACACAAATGTAATAATCACTCTGTTAAAGACACAAACATTCAGCCAGTCAGATAAGAAACATTTTTGGAGAAAAGCCACTAAAAAGTTCTCAACCTGGACCAAACACTAAGCCGGGTTGGAATGCAGACCTGGAAGATGAAAATGTGGAGAGTAAATCAGAACAATGGGTCTGCACAGCACAGCAACACAGCTAAATCTCTAAAGAAAGTAAGCCGTTACTTGTGGTCATTCACCAAATGCAATCAAAACGGTATGCGTTTCTTACTTCCTTTAACAGTTTTACTACATATGTTTTAATGTGCTGTGAGTGTCCACCATCCACAGTGAGATAATCAGTTTATTAAGTAAATGCAACTTGACCCAAAAGTGGAAAAACAGGAGTAAGTCTGATGTGAGAACCTATAACTCAAATCTTGTTTTAGATGTAGAATTGTGCCTGCATCCAAGTGAGACTTAAAGTTCTACTAATGTGTACCTAAAATTATTTTAGACATCAGACATGAAACTGACACACTGATTAGCTGTCAAATTACCATGGAAAACACTTCGTGTGAAAGCAGTTCAAGTAGCACATTTGTAGTCGAGTTGGGTGGGAAGCAGAAAAAGAAGCATTATGTACGTAGTCAGGGAAGGCAAAGCAGAGATGTTCAAACATGTAGAGGCGGAGAAAGTTCCTCCTTAGAGACTGCTTCCATCCATCTCTGTCAGTGGAGTATGCTGCTGGGAAACACTGGTGCATGTGTGCCTGTGCGTGCATGTGTGTTGGGGCATTGACACCATGGTTAAATGCAGGGCCTGGCCTTGAAGACAAGCCAGCAACACAGCTGCCAAATGTTACTCTGATAGCTTTATGTGGGCTCTTTTATGAGACAATCAACAGATTGGGACTGGCCTTGAATTCTAGCCTGACAGAAATTAGCGTCTTCCTTTTGGCAGCAGAGCCAAACTCAAGGCACATGAAGCTCACAGCAACGTCTATTTCCAAAACAACTGCTTCATTAGACGACGAGTGCAAAAAGAGGAAAAACACAATAAGCATAATGAGTTTGCTGATGTTTCTTTTTTTCTTCAGAACTAAGAAACCGTGACTTTACCCTTCCTGAGGACTCGCTTCTTGGCTCTGATGTCTGTCTCGAGCTCAGCTGCTCTGATGTAGATACGGACAGACTGCGGTAGATGGCGGACAGCCTGAGCAACCACGGCTTTAGCTGTGTCACCAGGTTGGAGCCTTGCAGCCTCCAGCCACACGTCTTCACTCTGGATGAAAATCCGATCAGAAATGTTCTTTTCAGCAAAAATGTAGAGACTCTTTCACCAAATTAATTTTTCTCCAGCAAGAATATCAAGTTTTAACTTGTCGCGATTAGTCACCGAGAACAAAAATGATGCAACCAGTGAAATATTATTTATTTTGATTACACTATACCATATGTGAGACCTTTAAAGTCTAAACTGGGTTTGTTTTCAATCTATTTATTATCTTTACCTTTGGACACATCTCTGTGCCCTTCATGATCAGGTTTCTAGCCACCTGCAGCTTCCCTGTCACCTCCTCCAGTCTGGCAGAAGCAATCCAAGCAGGTGGATGGTGGGGGTTGGTCTCTCTCACTGACTTCAGAAGCAGTCGAGCCTTTTTAATGTCACTAGACACATAGCCAAAAAGTAATCATCAAACAAGAAGATGAAAACAAAGGGTTGCGTCTTCTTGATTATCTTTAAGTAGCTTGAGTAGCTTGTTCCTACCTGATGTCTCCTCCATAGGTGGGAATCATGGAGTTGAGATCTGTAAGGTAACCCTTGGGATCAACAACAGTCTGTCCACTGACTGAATCAGAAACCTGGAAGGTAAACAAGGAGAGAAAATAAGAATGACACTTTAGATCTAAAACCAACATTGCATGAACAAAAGTTCCATATTTCAGAATGTATTTAAGGTCACCTGACTGAGCCTCATATCCATAAGTGTGTTCCTGGCCTGGCCAATCTTCCTCATATCCAGCTCTCCTGTCCCAGGAGTCATCAGACCCGGGGTCATGCTTCCTGGATACGGTGTGTTCAGACCTCCCAGCTAGCAAAGACAGGAAGCAATAA
>CAEGAG010110080.1:0-34488 GCA_903067065.1 Brachyrhaphis terrabensis | reverse complement strand
ATACATAAAATCAGTTTTTTAACAATATGAGGTGTTGTTTAATTTATTTTTAACATTGTATTTTTATACATTTATGCAAGGGTTGCCCAAGTCTAGTTTTCCAGACCTATCACTCTGCGACTTTAGTTGCGTTCCTTCTCTAACACCTGGATCATTGACTCATTAGTAGGCTTCTACAGAACTGAGTTGCTGCTAATGAGGGAAGTCAACATTTTGTCTGGGGTATGTTTTACCAGGGATGCATCTAAAAGTTGCAGACTGGAGGACTGCACTTTGGCATTCCTGATTTATACCGTCAATGTGGCCCGTTTAGGGTGGCCAATATGCTGAAGTGGCCCTTGGTGAAATTGAGTTTGACACCCCTGCTCTAGATCAACAAACTGCCAAGACTTTTATAAGTTGGCTGCACTTGCTGATTGTTTAATGAAGTACATTTGACTAGAAGTTATGGGTACTCCTTTTCCTCCTAATCAATCTGCAAAAAGTAAGATACAACTTACTTGTCTTTTAACTTTGAACATTTTTGTTGTGTAATCAAGCTAGAGTAAATATCTTAAGATTATGAACAACTTCTTAATGTAGTAAAATCTGTATATTTCTTACAATTAAAATTGTCTTTATGATGATCTATGAAATTATTACACTTTATCTAAGATTATAGAAAAACCAGCGAGGCTAAGAATGAGTTGAATGTATTAACAATAAAACTAAGATTAAATGAGTAAAAAAAAAACCACAATTATGAGAACTGACAAGAAAAACAAACAATGCTAAACCTGCTCTACAACTACTACTATAGATTTATGATCAGGAAAGTATTGTTTAAATCATTTATTAAAATGGATCAATGACCTGACATTTATTCAGTGATACCATATGTCTCTCAGGTGACTGAAGGTGTTTGAAGGTAAATGGTCTTCTGATGGTGGTTTTGCTATCCAGTTTTGAATTGAGGTCTGGATAGCACTTAAACAAAGTTATGCTGGGCACAAGTCCAAAGTGCAGAAAAAAACAACTATATGTATTGCAAAAATATGTATTGCAACCGAATGTCCTGGAGACATCGCAAGGATCTGGTTAACCAATCAAAAGCAAACTGGGAAATGCAAGATTTTTCTAAACCACATTCACATCAATATCAAAAGCAGTCTGTCACTGTAGCCAAAATCTTTTCTCACAACTGTGACTGTTTTGACTTTCTGAGTTTCAAACTTACTGTACTATATGAAGGACAGGTTCACATTCAAGGTGTACCACATTAATTAATGTTCAAAAGTACTGCTTTGTTTCTTTGAAAGAAATGTACAAACTTGCAAAAAATAAAAATAAAATTGTAACGTTCTAAATTTTCAAAAGAATATTTACATGAAACGTACTTTGAAACATTGAGAAGCAGTCAGACAACTCTCTTTTGGTTATAATAAGTGTCAAGATCATAAAAACATTAATATTTTACAGATTCTGGGACACAACATGAGCAGAATAATGAGGTAACGTGGTGAAATTTAAAGTGCAGTGAAGGAGAAAAGTCAGATCTGAGGTGTCCATGTGACCTAAACTGTAACGACAGGCATGGAAATGTATTTTTTAATGTGGAGTTATTTCTCATATCTTTTGTCACCTCATTTTGAACCCTGTGACAAGTGTGACTTGAAATGGTTTGATCACTTCTAATATTCTTAATTAACCAAGAACATTTAAGTGTATTTTCAGGCATCAGTTGCCATGGAAAGCGTATTTATATTCTCTAATTTACACGGTAAGAGGTCATGGATGAATATATAAATAATCTGTACATTTACCAATAATTACATGCCCAGTTTATAAAAGGATTTATAATGGCTGATGCTGAGATACATTTTAAGCAAAGCTTGTGTCCAGTGAACCTCTAATTTACAATTTTAATTATAAGTTTCAGCTTACTAAGCATTTTTAGATTAACCACTACAAAACGATAAGAGTTAAGCTCTGAAGTAAGACATTACATAAAGGGGATATATAGTGTGTCTTTTCTTTCCACTCTTCTAGGTATATAGTAATCAGTGGAGCATTTAGAAGAATGACATTCTGAAAGTGTCCCAGATTCAGCTGAGTCATCCAGTCACTGCTCCGATTATAATTGTAGATTGTGAGCAAGTACTTTCAGAGGTTATGAAGATGCTTTTTGTAAGAGCCTTTTTCATGGGGAGCTTAGGTTTTTTTTTCCTTAAGTAGGATGAAAGCAAACAAACAGGTAGCCCTCAGAGTATTCACAAATGGGAGTGAGACAGAAAGAAAGCATTTTCTTGTCATTTCGCTTTTATTTTTGTGACTGAAATGAAGAAATATTTCTTAAGATGATTCGACTGCTTTGATTTGAATAATACCCCCCTAAAGTTAGAAATCATGTAGGACTCGGTCATTTCCTTGGAATGGATTTTTGAAAACCAGATGAGATTTTTTTTCTTTTTTTAAGAACAAAAAAGTATCGCAGTCGCAAGACAGAAACTGTTTGTGTTTTTTGCCCATTATGAGTACCTCGACTGTGGAGTAAATGAGCTTAACACACAGGGAGGAAGAGGAGAGAAAGCGCAGCTAACAGGAGGCATCGACTGGGTTTGTGTACAGGCACATGCTGATGTTCAAAGGAAAAGCGTCCGCCTTCAGTTTCCCTGAATTAATTCAGCTTTGCGGCTCATTTTCTCCACTGCTTGGGTGTGTTGACAAGGAGCTACTGCTTTTCTCCTGCTCTGATAAAGCTGCACAGCTTTATCTAGGCACAACCTCTGCTTCCATTTTTTTTTTTTTTTTTTTTTTTTTTTGTGCACAGGTCTTTCTTGGCACTCTTTCAAGGCAAGTCTAGACCTTATTGTGCACAAACAGAGAGGAAATCCACTTTGGTAGATTTGGCAGTTTGGCCTAATAAACCAGGGGACAAAATAGTGACCCATTTCCCCCCACCGTTGAGCACTGGATACTCTGTCAGTCAGTAATTAGGTCCGTCTAATGTGGGAGGGGATGAGCAGAAATAAATGGGTGTAGCGGCTGATGTTTTTACCAGGCTTTGTCCGGATGTTAAAAGCTGCAGTAGCGTGAAGCTCGGAAGAAAAGCCTAAAGCAGGAAGAGGAGTTCTAGTGAATCATAATTAGTCTGCTTCAGTTCTTCTCACATACTATTACCATCCTTATCGCAACCAAATGTTTCATCGCCTGCTGCTCTATTAGTCTTCTTCGGTGTCTTATCTGTCCTTGACTGATTCTCTCCTCCATCTTTCTTCTCCTTTCTTCCCTTCATTCCTCTTCTGATTGCGGCTTCTCTCCCTCTGGCCTCAAGCAAAGCCTGGATGACTGACAGGTCACACACAACTGGCCTGGCCTTTACCTGAGCGTTGTGCGGCCTGAGTGCCATTGGTATAGGTGCCCAATTACAGAAGCGGTTCAATCAGTAGCTCCTTTTTTCGGGCTGCCTCTTATTGGTATGACTAACTGACTGGCTCACGACCCGACAGGGAATGTGTGAGGTGATTGCGAGCAGCTTGGGAGCCTGAATAATTACGCTTTGCCTGGCAGTTGTATTCTGATAACACTGGTATTAGACAGGGTGAGCAGCCCCTCAACTGGTAGTCTGTGGAGTCTGTCAAAGTGGTCTTCTTTGTCCTGTTACGCCAGATATATCAGAATTTTATATCATCTTGCTTGTTCGTTCAGGCTTTTTGCTGTAAGTAGCTTTTGTTGTGCTTCAAAAATGCTTGATGTGACATGAACATCTGGAAGTACATAATGGAATTTGCCTCTTTACTGTCATTCGCCATGACTGAGCAAGATCAGGAGAGACACGTCTGTTTTTCTTCCTCTTTCATTTTTTCGCCTCTCTTCTTTGCTCTTGTGCAAGTGCATTAGAGGCTCTGCTGACTTGAATCAATGCTGCCCTCCCTTGTCCTATCATCAAAGTAAGATGTAAATGAATTAAAGCCATCTGGTAATAAGGAGGTGGATTGAGGGGCGTTCTTTGTTTTTCTATCTCCTACCAAAAAAAATGGTGTGAAAAATCAGGGCTGCTCAGTTGCAGCACAACATTCAAGTCCTATGATTTTGGACTTGTACCTTGCCTCTGCAAGTGGTGTCCTTTCTCAGCTGACGAGATCAGAGTGGCTGTGTGTAATTGCAATCAGTACACTGAGGGGAAAGAAGGTCCAAGGAGTGGGGAAAGGCAAAGAAAGAGGTGGAAGACAGATGACAACCAAAGAGTGTGTGTTTGCATCTGTCTGTGTGTTTGAGAAGCAAAGAGCGAGACGGAGTGAAGGAGAGTGCAAGGCAGAAAGGGAGAGGAAGGCAGAGGGAGGGGAATTGATATAGTGAGAGAGAGGAAGAGAGAGAGAAGCAGAGAGGTGGTTACGTGGAACAGCACCCCACTTCATCAGGCAGCATACGGCAGACCTGCAGTGCGATCACAGAGCATGGCAATGGGGCTATGAGACTGAAGGGAGACAGAGAGCAAAGAGAGAAGAGAGCAAGAAGGAGGGGGGAAGTTGAAAAGAAGCGCTTGAGGGATTTGCTTGGATAAAAAAAGGTGGTGGTGGGGGGAAGATCTCCAGCTGCATTGCCCATCGTGGATGTTGGAAGGACGTGGCAGCAGTGGCTTAGGTTCAGGCAGGTCTGTGGTCTTCTGTGTTGAAGTAGGAAGCGTCAGGACGTTATGCCCTGTGAGCAGTGAGGGGTAAGCGTGTGTGTGTGTATGTGTGTGTGCGTGTCTGTGTTCCTGCATCAGCGCTGCCTGCATGTCTCAGACAGGCGAGGGATGCAGCAAACCTCTGCCCTGAGCGCAGAGGCTGCTAGCTGCACCCAGCGAGGAGAAGAAGAACCAGGTGGGCTCAGAGCAAGAGTTGGGGGTTGCTTGCCTCAGGAAGGAGCTAGCTTAACATGCACTGTGGTCCCACGGTGGTCCTCGCTTCAGAGGAGAGAGAGTTCACCTGCCGCGCTTCGGATCTGAACCTGGATTTACTGCTCTGAGAGATGAGAGGCACGTTCTCCGGCGGAGCCGCACTGACAGCAGCCCTCTGAAGGAGTGTGAATGCTGGGCTGCACTGGGAGCACTGGAACCACCAAGGACACTGAGCCTTTTGCCTCACAGTTCACCTGGAGCGAGGAATATATTCTTGGATTTGAATATGAATTGAGGAGTTTGGAATTGGCACACTGGAAATCCAGCGTTTCTTTGATGTGGGATTTACAATATGTCTACCTGATCGTACTCTGTGTGGCTCTGGAGTAAGGACGAAACATGATTTGAACTTGAAATGTGTATTCCTTGATTTAAGAAAAAATAACATGAGTACCTCAACAGTACTTTAGAATGCTGCTACCTTCATTGTATGAGCCTTGTCCTAGCTCTCAAAGAGGTTGACCAATGAAGCCATGGGACTCAGCCAGAGCTTTACAAGTATGTGGTGAAAACCCTGTCCACTTTATTTTGGGGGAGCTGAATATATCTGTGTTACACCCTAATGAGTTTAGTATATCTAAAATGACAGGGAGACTTTTAGGATAGTAATGTCTTATATATATGAGAATGTCTTCTCCCTGGTTTCCCTCAGCCTAAAAATATCCTGCCTTTTTTGTTTGTAGTGTTTAGTGTTGTTGTAGCTAGGGACTTGTTTTTTTCACACTTGCTCATCTGCTCACTAAAGGAATGTTTAGTGAACCTTGTTTGTTGGAAGATGCCACAGTGGCTCAGTCCAACATAATTAGGAAAACCAAGCTTCAGATGGGCCTCCTTCCCCGCACTACCTCCACCCTCGCCTGACATCTTCAGTCAGTCACACTAGCACCAGTAGGTGTAATATTAGTCTAGTCAGTCCCCTGCAGGGGCCGGAGCATTGCCTGCAGCACTTCCTATCCTCCTCCTGTGTTTGAGTTTAGCCGGGCCCCCACCTGTACCGTGGGAGCCCCTCATCCCCAGCCTGGACCCTGTCTCCCCCCCACCCTGCCTGGTGCTGCTGCACTCGGCTCTGCCTCTGCTGGCCGAGGATGATGTGGCAATGCCATGTGTCGTCCTCTGAGTGCCGCTGCTACCGGCTGAACGGCTTCTCCCTGCTGAAGCGCTTCCCTCTCTCGGCAGATGGGGCCTGTGGTAAAGCCCTGGACCAGCCGGTCGGAGAGTGGCTGGAGCACGTGGGGCTGCCGCAGTACGAGAGCAAGTTTCTGCTCAATGGCTTTGATGACCTACGATTCATGGTGAGTCACCTGCAGCATGTCATCTCAGGAGTCAGTTCCACTTTATTTCACCCCTGTCTCTGCCTGTGTCGGCCCGGCTTCATTTGTCTTTTCTTGTCACCACTCTACTCCTCTCCACTCGTCTCCCACAAGCTCCGCCCCGCCCATTGCTCTTTCTTTCCCACCTCTTTCGCGCAGCCTTATAACACTTTTGGCCTTCTCCTTATTACCTCGTCTTCAACTCTGCAATGCATGACCCAGGAGAGATTTATGTCTCCCCGGTGAATCCTTTTCAAGAGTGTGGGTTGCCACCAGTAAAAAAGACAAATAAGAATCCATTAGCAATTTTTCTCCCAAACTTCTTATCATGCAACCTTTGCCTGAAGGAACTTACTAGTGTTGAACCATATTATTAAAAATCATATTTACTATTATATTGGTCATTGGTCGGTTAGTTTGAATAACACGACATTTATCAAAATTAAAATCTTACTATCTTACAATTTATTTTTTTCAGAATTCCATGTTTTTTAATGAAGCTGAATTTTTCCATGCCACGATGTAGTCAGATGCTCTAATTATTTGGTTGGGAATACAGTTGGTTCAAGTATTTACAAATAATATAAAAGACACATAACCTCTTTTATTAACCTCCGTCATAAAATGTAACCACATTCTTTCCATTTTCAATTGCCAAAATTGATTATTTTTCAATAAGTCCCATTAAACTGAGACAGCGAATTTGTAGGGAAATTGTTTATTACTTTATAAATTCAAAAGATTATTTAAACTGAGAACACCATGTTTTAATAAATTTGAGAGATCACAAATTGAATTAAATTGAGTCACACCTGTGAATTTACTTTAAAGCAGCACATTAATATATAGCTACCTTAAATGACAAAATCAAGAAATATCAGCAAAAGAATCAGGAAAAGATTGTTGTTTGTCATTGGGTAAAATTTCCAGATGCCTGAAGTTACCATGTTCATCAATTCAAATAATTATATGCCAGACTAAACAGCTTGGGAATGTCCAGTCATTGTGTCATTCAGGATGGAGATGGGTTTTGTGTCTAAGAGATTATTGTGTTTCGGTAAGAAATGTGCCCATTAACTCCAGAACAGAAGTAAAACCTTGTGAAGAAGTCATCCCTCCAAACCTAAATATAAAAACAAAGGTTTGGAAATGCACTGAGGGCCACATAGCCTTTCTTCAGCTCTGCCAGGAGAATTTGTCCAAGATTCCAGCTATTTTGAGAGACTTTGAGAAAGAGCACCACAAAATTTGACAAAGCAATTTTACAAAAAAATTTGGAAATATATGTTAACTAATGAATCTCAAGAAAGTTAAAAACTGTTTTCATCAAAATACTATCTTAGTCATTCGCATTTAGCAAATGAAAATAATTATCTTAACGGATCCCAAAAATAAAAGCAGACTACAATTTGATGTCAGACAGTGAAAGACGTGGTTACAGGACTTTCTAAATAATGTGTGTCAATTTGTGGCTTCTAATGTATACCGTTTCCACATTTAAATAACAAAATATCACCTGTTTAAAAAGCTGTCATAAAATTTCCACGAAATCAGCAAAAAGAGTCTCATCTCTCTGACAGACAGGAAGCTGCAGCGGCCAACATAATCTCTCTGTCACTATTCTAACACTGAGGACCTCATATAAAGGCTGGAAAAGCTTTCGGGTTAAGCACATGGAAAGAAAAAAACTCCACACAATATTTAAGTTTTAGTGTGTTAGTGGATTTCTTGAAATGTGCTTTTACATTGAAAAGTTGTAAGGGAAGCAGAATGTGGCAAAGCATGTTTTTGTTGTTGTTGTTCATGATGATTTAGTAAATTGTTTGGAGCAGAACTCTAGTTCAATTAGTTGCACAGCCCTTTATCTCATTTGCAAATTATTAGAGCAAACATTTTGTATGGTTGCACACACACTCTTACCAATACACCCTCTTTTTATTTTCTCCAATTCACTTGCAATAACTGCTAAAATATATTGAAGTATTGCAGCAGCATACTTTATTTGTGTATTTATAGATGCCCATTTATAATATAACTTAAATACACATGTTCAAAAGCTGATGTTTGATCCCATTCATTCAGTGTGTAAATAAAAGATTATACCACAGTTTTTTCAGCATGATGGTTTAAAAAGTAGATCATATCATTTTTTAAACATTGACACATTTTCCACACATGACTTACTTTTTTTTTTTTCATCATACCTATGCCAGATTACATTTAAATAATTTCGCTCAACTGTAGCTCAAAGGACGTCCACAATCTGACTAAAAGCCTTATCATGTTTCCTGTAAAGAACATAGTGTGGAAAGCTGATAGCTCTGTCATCAGGGACTGCAGAAAACCGAATTAGACTCCCCTTCCAACGGTCATGTTTCTCAGAAAACATGGCTATGTGTTGTAAAAAAGTCAGCCCAGAGGGATAAATGTGGACATTTCTCAGACCACAGAGCTGTGTTAGGACCAGAGGTTATATGTTTCATCTGTTTGTCACAGCTGAGCTCGGTTAACTGAGATCAGTAAGCTCAAAAAGAAAAAAAATAAGTGTTCTGCTCGAGTACTCTTGCTTTCTGGAGAAGATCTGATCAAAACACAATGGAGGTGTTTAACAAAATGTGACCACTCCAACTTTGAAATGTGGCACTGACCTGATCTCAAGATCCATGAAGGTTCATGTGACAACAAGGCTGTGTGAGTCATACAGGTCTAGATATGTTGAATTAAAGGATTACATCAGGAATGAGCTGTATGGCATAAAGCTGAATCAATGAATAACTCCTCTATTAATCTGCTTTAATCCTCTTACACTGATATTGCTGCATACAGTACATCGTGTGTCAAAAATACATTTAAGGTAATTTCATTTTTTGTCCTTTTAACTTTTCTGATGAAACCTGTCTGAATTCATACATAAGAACGCATCGACGTTGATATTTTGTTAGGGTTAGGCCTGCACGATACTAGGAAGTCCACAGTGTGCTAACGTTATATGTAGACTTTATGCAGTACAATATTAAAAAAGTTATTCTATTGTGATAACAATATTGCTTGAAAAAAATATTTGTTTCTTGTGTAGTAATAGATCACTCACTAGGACTAGTTGGATAAAACTGAAATATGAAAATAATAATGGTATTAGTTTATGGTTACACATTCAGTATACATAAAATAAAGGCTTGCAAAATCTTTAAAAAAGTGAGATCTTCTTAAATTGCATAATGTATCAGCTTGCATGACATCATTGCCCTGACTCTGTACACTGTTCTCTGCCAGGCTGCTGCTAAACTTCTTTAATTTGACCAAATTTGCAGTACATTTGCTCTCATTTACTGTACTGTTGTTCCTGTAACTTCAGCAACTTTCACAAACAGTTTTCCAACAACTCCCATTTGTAAATCAACAATCAAGTCAGTTCGGAGAAGTTAAGTGCATTCATTAATGAAGCCAGAATGAGCTGCATGGAGTGGAACTCAGTAGTGGAATGCCGTGCAAAATCTTGCTGACATCTCCCCCTGACCTTTTCTCTTTTTTAAAACCATTTTGGTGGATGAATGCAGAGTAAAGATCTTCTTGTTAGCTGAGCTCTTTCCATGTTTGTGAAATGAATTACAGCTTATCCTCTTTGTAGTATTTATGCACACAAACCATACATCATCACACCCAGGAGAGGCAAAGCAGGCTCACGGTACAGTTCCTCCCTCACTTGCCAGCTGAGGTGGCTTCAACCAATGTCAGCTGACAAAACATCCACTCACATAGATGATGTATATGTCCTAGATACCTGAATACAGAATCCTAATGGATTTTGGAACATTCTCCCACAGGATGCAAGGCCTATGTGGTTTTGATGGCTAACCGTCCACTTAAACCAAAACAGCTTGGGTTGTGCTTGTCACTGGCTTCAGCTGGAAACCACGACGTTTCCTAGAATATAGCGCTGAGTTTTCAAAAATAATGAGCTGATATTAAGGTTATAGTTGACAAGCCAAGAGCAGCAGTGCTGTCAGCCGTCATGGTGCATAGGGCTGGTGCTACAACCTACAGTAGCTCTGTTGGTGAATGAGACGAAGAGAAAGTTGTGATGACGTGGGGTGTGGGAGCTCTGTTTCCTTATTGACCAGATATTTTCAGCTTAGTCAGGAGTTTGATGGATATCTTGTAGAAATTAGCTGTGCACTGTATGACCCAGAACACCACAGTCACAGTTTAATCAAACTCAATGTTGACCGCAGTGTAATGCCTAGGGTCAGGGCTGTGCATGCATTTTGCAAGACATACCTCTAAATTTTTGTTGTGCAATACATGGAAAAGAACTGAGTTTCAGAGCGCTGTGACATTGGTCTTATTTTTGCTCTGAAAGCCACAAAAGATGTGGTCCTTGAGTTTGTAGTTAAGTTTTAAGTGTGGAAAAGACAACTTGAAACTTTTACATACGAGTGTGAGTCTGACAAAGACGTCTGTACACCTCAGACAACAACGTGCTCTCCAGGGGAATTATTGTGACTTGTTGCTGCAGTAAGTAGCAAAGGTTTATCCTCAGTCTCTGGTGACAGCCATTCATTCTTGAATAGAACGTTGTTTATTGCAGCCATTTTAAGCCATACTCAATTCAAGTTCCTCAAATTAGAAATGGGTCTTGTTAAAATTTGTACATTGGAATATAGTGGGTCACTACTTATGGCAGTGCTAGAAGTCTTTTTTGATGTTCTACAATAAATTTCGAATTAAATTATACTGCTGTACTCAAGATGCCTGCTGAAAGTAGCTGTTGGGCCCATATCATTTACTTCTGGTTCAAAATAAATAAACCCTCACTCTGTTAGGCTGCAGGTAAAGTTGCAATAGCTGCACACAAAATTTCTCACATTACTGACAAAGGAACTATAACAAAACCACCTGTCACATCACAACCAATACATGAGAAAGGGTCAGACTCAGATGCACTGTTTATCTGAATTTATTTCAATAAATAACCATGAGTCAACAACTAAAAGTTGACTCGGGGGGGAAAAAAACATCACTTTTGGTAAAAAATGACCATTATTTAAGGAAGGTGACAAAATGTTGCACTGCCTCTCAATTATGCATAAAGAATCGTTGTCCTAAATGAGCTGTGCAGAAATATTTATACCCTTAAAATATATTTTTTATTTTCACAATAAGTTTGTCTTAAAGCTGTACCATTATCTACAGTTGTTGTGAAGAACCCCGACAAATCTTCTTTTCTGATGGGCTTTTAAAGTCAGTGTTTGTGGAAACTCCCAAGGCAATAATGTGACGGGAACTGTAGGTCATCAGGCATTCAGATGCTCATGTTCATGTCACAACTAATGTGTCTGCTGGACTTGATGCATCAAAGAGATAAATCATTAGGCTCACCAGGCAAATTACACATGCAACCCCAAAAAGATGTGGAGGTTGCAAACAAGCGAAAGGTCAGAGTAGTCAGGCTAGTGTTGTGAATGTTTAATATTGTGCCCTTTAAGGTGGTGCCAGACTTGTTTCAGATGTGATCGATCAGAACTAATTTGTGGGACTCTTTGTAAAGGTGGTTAGGCTGATCAGCAGATGGCAGCACTATTGCTCATTTTCTATTCAGCTTTGATTGGATTCCTTTTCCTAAAAGGACAACCATAAAGTAATGCATTGCCAAGGCCACTTTGCTGTCGTGGTGTTTTAATGAAAGTGGTTTAGGATAGCATAAATTATTTAAATCTTCCTTTTATATCAATCAGTCAATCAGATTTAATTCACATAACAATGTTTATCCACTTAAATGTACTCCAAAGTCCTAAACTAAGTAGATAAAGTAGAAATCGTTAACAACCAGACATCTTATGAGATATAAAACTGGGAAAACACTCAACTAGATATTTACATCAAATCAAACTAACTGTTCCATTAACAGATGAAAAGATATTTACATACATTAGCATAGTATATTACAATATTAAGGTATTAATATACATTTTGAGTGTCCTTCCACAAATTTCTCAAAATAGTTTGCTGAAACTGTACCCCATTCCTCTTGGCAGAACTGGTGTAACACAATCATATTGTTAGGCCTCACACACCTTTTAAGCTCTGTGCACAAAGTTTCTGTGGAAGTGTGATTTTGTGGTTGCACCACTTCAAATTATTGTCTTAGTTTTCCACAAGCTACTTTGTAAATACCTTGGTGGTGTTCTTAGGGTTATTGTCTATTTGGAATATCTACATTTATACCCAAGCTTGAATAACCTGGCTGATGTCTTAAGATGTGTAATCTTCTTTGCTTATTATTCCAACTATTTTAGGAAATTCACAGTTTTTTTTTAATGCAGTGAAACACCCACACAACATGTTGCCACCATCCTCACAATACTTTATTGCTCTAATTATTTTGGTACCTAGCAAATGAAAATAAATACAATAATTTTTATTCACCTGAAACAAAAAATGTTTAGCCTGGTTTAATATCAGACATTAAAAACAAAGTGTTTGTTGGTTTCAATCACACAAGCAATATTATAAACTTTCAAGCATCGTAATATTAACCCAAAAGTTGTTGTCTATGACACGTAAAAACTAATTATTTCAATATTGTATATCTTTATTACATTTTTCACTTATGGAGGTCCTTTTTTTGATATGTTGTGAATCTGAACGTTAACAAAACATAAGAAATGAAAGCTATGAAAGTTGACAAGGGTCGTCCACAAAACGTCTGGAATGACTCAAACTGCCTCAAAGTTTCCATGTGCTGTACGCAAGATATCTATTGAAACAATCGTCAACTTGTCATATACTGTTTATTTTTATAGCTAACACCATGAGCATGAGCTAACAAAAAATCTAAATTGGAAGATGGTGAAAATGAAGCAACACCATTCTAATACATTTGAGAAAATGTTTTGTTCTCTTGCTTATCTTAAACAGCTTGAGATGGAAACTGGAGATCTCTGCAGCATTCACTCTCCTTTGTGTTTGGCACTTCCAAGCAACGGTAGAACAAACACCAGCTTTTTCAGCATACTCTCTTCATCTGTTTTGTCCTCCTCATCTTCATTTACCCTGGTCATGTCTGCACTGTCTTATATTTCAATGTGCTCCAGGTCAAA
This sequence comes from Brachyrhaphis terrabensis, assembly GCA_903067065.1. Classification (NCBI taxonomy): domain Eukaryota; kingdom Metazoa; phylum Chordata; class Actinopteri; order Cyprinodontiformes; family Poeciliidae; genus Brachyrhaphis; species Brachyrhaphis terrabensis. The sequence continues at coordinate 21,157 of CAEGAG010110080.1, read as the reverse complement.
TTGAAAGCACTGAACGGTACTCAATGTACAGAAATTACTGTTCTGCCTGTTAGATGATGGTCCTCACATGTGTAATCTCCCAGGATGAATTGCAGTATAAAAAACATGGCAATGTCCGTGTGGCAATATTTTATTAAAATTTATAACATTTAAACAGCTTATAGTATTTTTAGTGTACTGTTTTTACAAATGAAAAAACCTGCATTGTAATCTTTGAGTCTGGCTTTCTAGAAAAGTCATTAAAAGACTTTTACAGTTATTTCTTTGCCAAAGAGCGTTTGTAACAATATTTTAATTTTTTTATTCAAACCATTTGGTTGAAAAAAAACAAAATTTTTATAGAAGCTGGTTAGGTGACTCGTAACCATTGGGTTTATGTTTGCAATTAACTCAAAAACAGTAAGGAGTGAACATGTATGGTAAATTATTTGCATACTTATTCCAACATTCACCATCATTGTCACACCTCATATGCTTGCTTAATATTGTGTAGCCATACTGGAAACGTCTAGTTAATAAAACTATTAATGCTTTTAAAAGCCAGTGAGACCACCTTCGCTCCTTGGTCCTCATCTTCATTTTTTAAACTGAAGTTCATTACTTTAATGTTGCTATTTTTGTCTTTCTTATACCAGAAATCAATGAATTTTCTTCGGTGCAGTTCTGGTGCGACAGGAAGCGCCGCACATATGCTTTACTGCACCTATAAACCACTAACGTCACAGCTGAAGATACTGTACTGCAAAGTTCCCCCTTACTCTCCTTTTAGAGCAAAAGGGCTGGCGCTGGCATGGTTCAGCGAGGCGCTCTGCACGTGATGACTGCTGTGAGATGCGGCTTTTGAGGGATCATAAATTATGAACAGCTGTGCGCCCATTCTCATAATTTTTACACGACGATTATCATTTTGTGCTCTTTTCATGCCATAAGAAATGGGGCGGTAGTGGCTTTCCTTCTCTCTGCCTTTATGCCTACACGTTTCCTTTCAGACTAAAAATCCACATGTTTTCTTTCTTTTTTTTCTCAAGCTTTGCTGCTCTAATTTCCAAACAAATGTGGCAGTGAGGCATATTGTCTTGTGTGGAGCATCTAGAAGTTGCCCATCATGCATACACATTGCATCTCTACCATATTAATATTGCATCAGACTCTGCAGCCCTTTCTGTTTCGGTTGGCATAATGTGGAGCTGAACTTACATATTATAACACATAAACCTATTTTTTCTCATCAGTTCACCATTAACGCCCACTGCGTCTTGAAATAGGAACATTTTTTTTTAACAATTGGGGCAGACCAACAGAGCAATTCTAATTCACTGCTGCTTTAACCGAATGCATTTAGTGAGATGAAGGACTTCTTCCATGGCTACATCTGCAAGTCGTATCCGATTAAATCAAGCCACCATAGCTCATAAGCTACGTAAGAACTGAACCATACATTCCCGTCACATGTTTCAAATGCAGCATGAAATAATAAGTTTCCAGAGTCCCCCGAGGCATCATCAAACTTCAAACTGTGTTAATAAAAATGGAGAATCTATTTTGGGCCTCCCTCACGTCCAACCCAACTTCATTTTGACCTTTTATTACAGCGATCAGTGAGTAATCTCCTGACTGCGCCCTGATGCTGCTGCATCGTGTGTTCAGAAATCAATCCAGTGAAAGCTGTTTGAGTAAAGACAACAGGGCATTTTAACATTCTTTCTCATTTTCCTGGTTGTCTTTGTGACTTTCTTCCTGCCTAAAAAAGGAAAAGAAGACAAAACCTCTGGAGCTCAGCATGAACATCTCCACGATTTATACAAGAATCTGCTTTTTAGACATGATTTCAGGGATTGGAATAGAGTTATAATTGTGGATTGTTTCCATGGTCTTATTCAAACAGGAATTGTGAAACAAATAGTGAAATGAATGTAATTTTGCGACACACACCGAGACAGCAACTAAGGCGTTTTGTAGATGTTGCTGCTTTGGAGGCTTTGTTCTCTCTAAGTCGCACCAGATTAGATTGATTACTCCTGACATGCACATTTTATTTGACTTCATTGTCCTCCCATTCTGTTGTTAGTGCTTGTGTCAGAGATGTGCATATTCTGTGTGTGTGCACATGTACAGCTACAATTAGCTGTTCTCAGGAAGCGTGTAGAACAAGTCGTAACAGTTTTATTGATTGGATATTTTCAGAGCAAATATTTTATGTTCATATGTGTGGGAAGCAGACGTACTACATGATATGTAGACCATTTTAGCTCAAAGCTGTGGCTGGAAGAGGTTGTTTGCATGGATGTTTCCAATGATTTCATCCATGTGGCTGCGCCTGTACGAGGATGAGTTTATTTGCATGTTTCTCTCATGTTTGTGCACATGCAGGGAAGTAACGTGATGGAGGACCAAGATCTAAGAGACATGGGGATCACTGACCCAGGGCACAGAAAGAAAATCCTCCATGCAGCACGCGGCTTTCCCAAGGTACTTAACACCACTTCCAGAAAAATAGACTCCAGTACTTCAACAGCAGATGTCAATTAGCTAAAATGAAGTGAGATAAAGGTTTTATCGTGAATGTGATATTGCTCCCTTCAGGATTGGTTAGAAACTATAATCTGTACATAACAGTAATCAGTTTTAGGCCAACAACTAAGCCACAAATGAAGCTGAAATGCTCATGAATAGATTTGTTTTGCTTTATTAAAACAGACTCTTTTTTTTACTACATAAAATTATGAGCTATTTTTTATTGGTCAATGTTTGTTTTTTTTTCTGAACAAGACATAAAAAGTCAATTGGTTTGCAAATTGCTGTGTGACTAGTTCAGAGGTCAGCAACCTTTTCCATTCAAATAACCACTTTTCCCCACACTACTACAAAATAAAACTTACTGAGAGCTGCAAAAAACAACAACAACAACAACAAAACAGTTTTCTAGATATGTACAACAAGAAATGTTGAAAGCTAATTAAATTAGATTTTAACATTAGAAAGCCATTTATTTTTAGATTCTGGAACAAAACAAATATGCTTTTAGAGAAGAAAAAAAAATTATGGAATGAGATGAGATTTTCTATAAATATAGAAAATGAAGAAATATAGGTAGGATAGTTTGAAGTTTGCTACTTTTTAAAAGCCTGTTTTAGATATTAAAAGCAGTTTTTGTATAATAACTAATGGAAAAACTCCTTAAATTATAATTTCTTGTTGCATCCGTAATCAGTGTTTCTCTTTTGGTTTTGTAAGAGCCACATTGGACTGGCCAAAGAGCCACATCTGTCTCTGGAACCCCAGGTTGCAGATCCCTGGACTAGTTGAAATTGTCTATAACCTGAGACTCTATGTTATGATAACATGGCAGAACTCTGCATTGCAAGTAGAACTCAAAAAGGAAAATTGGATTTAGCACCGCTTCCTCTTTAACTCCCAGTTCTTGCTCTCATATACCTGTCTTTCTGTCTGTAGGTGAAACCACTGGGTTGTGATGGCAGCACATCTTTAGCCTCTTGGTTGGACGGCCTTGGCCTGCATGAGTATCTTCCCAACTTTCTCACTAATGGCTACCGAACCCTGGAGTGTGTGAAGAACTTGTGGGAGCTGGAAATTGTCAATGTAAGAGTTGCTTAAGTTTTTAACTTTAAATGTTTAACATGTTACAGTTAGCTGTTATAAAATTTCATTTCTGTGGCAATGGAAACAATTTCTCATTGAAACATAAATGTCGTGGATTCTGTTTGAGGTTAAGAGGCACTTAATACTCAAGTGCAGAAGAGTCAAAAAAGTGTTTCAGTGATAGAAAAATTTCCATAAAACTACAGCTCAGATACTTTATAAATCATAGAGTAATTAGTAGATAAATAACAGATAATGTAAATTAATTTGAAAAGGGGGTGAGGGATGACAGAAAAAGTCTAATTTGGTTTTGTCTTTAGGGAAATACTGTGACATTTTATGGTAATCAGTGATTATAAAGGAGGACTAATTTGTTATGGTTGATCCAAGAGATACATGTTGCATTTTCAATCAAGCAGTTCTTAAAATTGTGCACATTTTGTGAGTGCAGCTTTCTTTAATGAATTCTCTAAAGCAGTTTGAATTTGTTTGTAAATGTCATACATCATCTGTGACCTTTTATTAATTTGATCCTTGTTTATTGCTTGACTCAAGTCAAATTTATTTGAATAGCACATTTCAGCAACCAAGCAGTTTGAGGTGCTTTATATGACAAAAAGTTGTATTTCAGACCAGAATTAATCAATGTTCTATTTATTATAAATCAAAGGCAAGGCTAAGCAAATGGCTTTTAACCTTGTTTCAGCAGTTTTGCAGTTTTTTGGAAGTTTATTACAGATTAGCGCAGCATAATAACCATTGCTTAAATTCCTAATTTAATTTTGTTTGATCTTGGACAGTCTAACAAATATATATGCTTTCATTAAAACCTCTCTGATGTAACTCTGACTTCATGTTCAGTGCTGGATCTAAACCTCCAACTCAGTCTCAGGTCTTTCTACTGGACTATCCTGCTTGTTGAAAGAAAATTAACTACCACAGCATAATCCTGTCTACACCATTTTGCATGGTGGGCCTGATGTGTTCAGGGTGTCAGTTACCCGCCAAACAAAATGTCTCTTGGCTGCTTCTCTGATTAACGCTCTCCTTGATCAGCCAGTCAGCTTAGGTTGATGACCAAGTTGTAAAGTACTCATTCTGTATTTGGATGATTTATTGATCAGTTCTCTAAGTGTTCAACCCTTACATATTGTTTTATAAGGTGAAAAACACAGTGTGCAAAAGATTAGGTGTTACAGATCCCAGTCTTATGGTTTATTTGTAATATTTTCACATTTTTGAATTTTATGAATGTTCAGTATGCTTAATGGAATGGCTTTTTTTCTGCTGGAAATGTATTTAGGTTTCAACCCTTTGGTAGTCACTAGTGCAGTTTCTAACATTTAGATCACTATTATGTCAAATGTTATTTATTTTAGCATATTGTATGTTAGCTAGTGCCATGTTTATTGAGGACAACCAGGCAAACAAAGCAGATGAACCATAGTGTATGTGAGTGGATAATAGCGCAGAAGCTGAGAATAAATGTGCTTGAAGATATTATATTATGTTTGCAGCGTCTGGTGGCAGTAAACGAAAAGGCAGCGGTGGTAAAATTGCAGAAAGAGCTGCAGTAGCATCAGCCAAGCTTCCTGCCAATGCAGTGTGAGAGGGATGGTGTCCAGCAGACTGCGATGAAGAAAGATGGGGGTCTGAGTGCGTGGCACATTACTCTCAGTGTGCAGAGCAGCAAGAACTGCCTGTGAGCATCTTGGCAGAACTCTCTTTGCCCATTACATTTTCTACATCCTCTTCAGCATTTTAGAGCAAATAGCATCGGGCTTCTTGATGATCTACGATCCAGGTCGCGTTTCCAAAATCATTCCAAGGTTCTTTGCACTATTGTTGTGTTCACTGGTTTTGCTGGAGTTTTTGTGGAGAATAAAAACATAACCAGAAATCAAATGCACAAATCATTTGCTTCTTCTGCTTCTGAGTAATAGAACCGATCAGACAAAGAATTACATGAGCTTGTTCTGGAAGGTTTTGTACCAGGAACATAATTGCAAATGTAACATTAATCACTCAACATCCACCCTTTGAGGATGAGCATGAATGTTAATAGCCAATTATGCAAATATATAGTATTAAGGTGATGGGATTTTACTACATGAAATGAATATTTGCTTCATCCTGCAAGACTTTTAGACTTATGAGCAGATGTGGTTCTTGTAATTGGTTAAGCAGAGATTGTACTCATGGATATGTTATTCTGTTGTGCAGTTTTCCGTATGGCAATCAGAAAATACAGCTGCACTGTCTATATATTTCTGGATAATGTTCTGTAGGTCGGTAAGGTCCTCTCTGTTTTCGTAGCTCATCATCCAAATATGGCTTGTGAATTTTAGAGCGTCCCAAGAAGGACGCAGTGTTGTACTTTAGGCTCATGGCAAAACAGATTGAAGTTGAATTATTGACGAGAGTCACTTCTGTTTGCCAGCCAGTGAAGAGTACATAGCTTCAAGACCGCCAGTGTGTTTTAGATTTATCTCGCTTTGCTTTGTCTGGATAAATTGTTGATATCTGTATGAGATATTATTCAGATGACTGTAAAATGGAAATTCATAGAGTGATGCTGTTCCCTCCAGGTTATTAAGGTCGGGCCCTTAGGCCACAGGAAGAGGATCATTGCATCTCTAGCAGAGAGACCCTATGAAGAAGCTCCCTCTAAATCCCGTCGGCTGTCCCCAATTATGGTAAGACTGATTATGAAGTTTACATACTTAACACTTAATCTACCCTCTTTATTATGTTGGTGCTGCCTTGTGGGAATTAGCTTCCTACAAAAAGACATGTTTGGCAGGGAAAATTGTGAATACATCAATGTTTTCTCAGTAAATACATATTTCTAATGAAGTTGTTGACATGGTAATTATATCAGATGTTCGTAGCAACCCAAATAAAAAGAAATCAACACAGATAAGTCCATCAAATGATGTGTTGTAAGAACTCTGAATATCCAACTGAAATATGTTAAATACTAGTAGAGACTCATTTTTTTGCAATGACACATTCTGATTGGATCAACTATTTGCGTGGTACAATTTTGACCTTTTTTTCCACTCAGTCTGTCTTCAAAAATCTTGAAGGTTCTGTGGGCATCATCTCAGACATTGAGGTTTTTTTCCCAGAAATTTTCAGTTGGTTTTAATTCAGATTATGGACCCATCTATACAGACTTATTTACCTTCTTTAAAACTACCTGAGAGTTTATTGACTGTGTTTGGAGGAATCCCCAAGTTAAAAATACACTCTGGTTTCATATTCAGTTTTTGTCCAGACTGTCCTGGACTAGACCAGCTGCTATTGACTGGAACTGGTATAGAGGATGATTGCTTTCTAAATATTGTTAGATTTGAACTATTTGACCTTCTAGGCCTTTTTGTGTTCAGTACCCATTCCCTGTGTCATTCCACCCCATTTATTAAAATCAAAATCAAATCAAATTTTATATGTATAGCACATTTCAGCTGCAAGGCATTTCAAAGTGCTTTACATTATAACAAACACAAAGTCATGCAACATAGAATCAACAATCGAAACATTACATTAAGTCAAGTACCACCATTAAATTCGTAATTGATTATGTTTCAAAAGCAACTCTAAACAGCTGGGTTTTTAGTCGAGATTTAAAGGAAGTCAATGTTTCAGCTGTTTTACAGTTTTCTGGAAGTTTGTTCCAGATTTGTGGCATAACCAGACATAACTAAATTAATTATTTTATATATGGATTACTTTGGTTGCTGCTGACATATGTCGTAAATTTAAAGTCAATAGTTTAATTAGAAATTTATGAAGTGTTTAGTAGAAGTTTTAGTTTCTTTAATTCATATAATTTTTGAACGGCAGCAAAAATAATTAGCTAGTCTGAATGTAGCCAATTTAAGAGGGCGTTTTTTTACCATCACAACTGTAAAAAGGTCAAGCAATTAGAGAAAGCTATGGAAGTCTTTTTTTCTTTTTTAATCTGGGACAAAACATAAAACACTGTTACCTTTAGCAAAAAAGTGATTGTCTAAAGATCCTCAAGCTGAAGGTGAATTTCCAGGCTTATTCTCTTGTCTGGCATTTTGAAAATCATGAGTCATTAAAACTACAAATAGAAACAAAACTATTTAAACAAACAAGACAACAGAAAACATAAGAGAAAAGTGCATAAGCATAAAATTGGCACAAAACAATAACAGCAGAGAATAATATAAAGAGATGAAAATTGCTGCCCAGTATCGGCTGTGCGAGCAGCAGTGCTCACAGATTTGTCTCTGTTTAAGCCACTGTTTCACTTGGGAGCTCAAAGCTCTACAATCAGCCAACTTCTTTATTACTGTTGGCAAGCTAGTCTAAATATGGGATCCTTTGCATGAAAAACAAGAAAGTTCAAAAAAATATTTTTCATCTTCTTTTAATAACTCTCCATGAGACTCTTGGTTATGTTGACACTATTTTCTGTTGTTTCCTTGACAACTATAGACTGTAAAACTGAGTCATTATTACCAAGTCCAAGACAAAAGGCAGGAGAGAAAAGGCAATAACTGTATGAGCCAGATTATAAAAAAACAAGTGTTGATCAGAGATGAAAAAGCTTGTGGAAGACTACACTGGCGATGTTGGCGTGCATTAGCAGTTACATGCATTAGCAGTGCTGCAAGGGTTGTTGAAGAAAAAAAGACATCATAAGAAAGGTTGTTTTCAGTCTGTTTTGATTCAAAAGCCTCTCAAGACCGATATTATCAGTATTGCTTGTGAATCTCTTTCTGCTACGTTTTTTTCCTTCCACTCAACATTCCGATAATCTGCTTGTCTGAGCACAACTATCTTCTAAGCACTGCTTTTTTATGGCTTACCCTTTTGGTGTATTCAATGATGGCCTGCTGGACAAGCATCTGTTCTGCATTCTCTGCCATAATCATATAGGCTATTGGGTAGCTATATTTTTTGTCTAAAATAAGAATCCAATTTTATTTTTAGCATTGAGACCAATTTTCTAATATTCTGATGTTTTGGTTTTCATTTTAATAATAATTAGCATAACTAAATATTTGACATTTACCACAATGTGTGCAACAAAGCTTTTTCAAACAGAATTGCTGAAATATATTAACCTTTTGATGAAATTATTGAAAAGCACCTTTAATCATGATTTGCAGTTGTTTTTGGGATCAGGCAGGAGGAACTGAGACCTGACAGATTCAAATTCATCTTCTGGCATTGTTTGGCTGAGAAAATAGTGACTGTGTCGACAGTTATCTTCTGCATGAGTGACGGGTAAAACATTTAATATCCTAGCATTTTCTTAAACTGCTAGAAAGGTTTTTGAACTATCATCGCTTCACATGGTGGAAATCTACTCTTGAGTATTTTCCAAGAAGCCATTAGATTCACTCCACCAGAATCCCTTCTTGATTCTCCAAAACATGATTATAAACTAAGGTTTTTCAGCTGCCAGTAAGATATTTACACCCCATAACAGCTATACCAACCCTCACTGAAAAAGCTGGGACTTTTTGATTATTTAGACTGCAACACTTTCAGTGGATTCTTTAATAAGGTGCTGAAATAGCCTTTCTGTAATTTAGTTGGTACAGTAGATATCACTAATGTGCTTAATTAGAAAGGTAGTTCAATTCATGTGCTCTGTTTAAACTGTAACATTGTGCTTTCATTAGATAGCATTTATGTTTATATATTTTGGATAAGTGGAGATTAAACCCCTACAGAGCAGATCGATATGGACTTAAAGTTTTATTTTGTGGTACTGTTCTGATAACATTAAAAGTGATGATAAGAACTGCTTTCTTAAGGTAACTGTCTGACTTCAAATGTGTGTCACAGCAATGACAGCTCCACAAACCCAATATAAAATTAACCAGTATCATGTGGTAAACGGTTTTATTTTTAATTCATTACAGAAAAAGATGTTTGAAATGTGGATGTGATTCAGTACCACTGAAATACAAAGGCTGATTTATCAGGCAGATTAAACTGCGCTAAAATAAACCAAGAGAGCAATCTATTGTCAAAAGCTTGGACGGAAACCAGGAAAACCAGTGCTGTCAAAACATTAATCTGCTTGGTGGGCCTGTGTGTGTTTCTGTGACAGTTCCATGACCTCCTATCCCAGACCACTTCGCCCCTCAGTCAGTTGGACCCCTACACCAGTCGCTCCATGGACATGCTCCTCCCCCTGACCGAGTCGGACCGGAGGCGAAGAGCAGTCGATCAAGACTGCAGTATTTCGCTGCGATCCTACAATGAGAGGCCGCGCTCTGTAGTGAGTTTCACCTTCTTTCACTTGGATCTCAGTTAAAGAAGCCACCCACTGCAGCTTATTATAAGAGAATTAATAGTTTAAAAAATGGAGGAGGATTCAGCATATTTGCTTTCTTCCCAGAGGCAGAACTGCTATGTTCATCCGCAGTTTAATATAGCGGTATAATTAGTGGGCAGATTTTAATTCCATGGAGCCTTGCTCTAAATAATGCATCTCTGTCCATTTATGCGCAATTATCAAATATATTTTCTGTAAAACATCTTAACGTGGTAAGTTCAAAATAATTAAATCCTACTGTTGTGTCCTATGGTTATAAAAACTGCAATTCATTGCCTTTATTAATATTTTTCATCTTCAGCAGACTAAACTCAGTCAATTGTCCCTCAAGGCTTAAATAATTGGATGAATTTATTAAAGCACAGATAAAAAAGCTGACACAAAGGTTTGCAAGATTTTGGTCCAAACCCTTGCAAAATTTATGATTAAAAATATATATATAAAAAAAAAAAAAGAAAAAAGCATTAATTTTCAGTTTCTTCTCTTGCATTTTGCACAGCATCAGACATTTATATGAAAATAACATCAGTGGATGGTAAAATATGGCTGCATTAAATAATAACCCAGCCCTGCAGCTGTGTTTCATCTCATGAAGCTCAGCCTCCCTGAGTGTCTTGGAGTATTTTGCGTGAGAATGAGCTAAAAATATCTCTGTGATCAAATTTTAGCATTTGCTAAAGGTCAAACTGCGACACAAACAAGCTTGCACGCCTGGTCTCTGACTCAGTGAGGCAAAGAGAGAAAAAGAAACAACAACATTCTGGAAATGAAGGAATATGTTGTACTGCCTGCTTTAAATGACATCTTAAATCAATACCTCTGATAGAACTTTGGTGTGTTATTATCACAAGTATATTTTATTCTGACAAGTGATTTATGAAGGAGCTCAGCACATGCTGCACTGACCTGAAGGCTGAACATGCATGAATATTTATGAGCCTGCTCAGATATCAAAAAACGACTTACCAAAAAGTGCTGACCAGACAGACTTCAGACGCTTTTGCTTTAATATGCAGCAGTTAGAGGTCTTGTAACTCAGCAGTTCAACAGAGACACAAATTAGTATCAGGAGTCAAAACGTCTTTGAATTTTCTTTGAATGTATTTACCCAAAGTAGTGCAAAAATCCCAGTCTTACCTGTAGAAAGTGGGATGCAGGGCTGTGACTCTGCATCTCTGCAGGACAGACACAGTGAACGACATAAAGAGTCTCGATTGAACCTCCGGCCGCCAAGCCACTCTGCCACGTACGCCACCGTGTCCGCCTGGCATCACCAGCCTGAGAAGCTCATCCTGGACTCCTGCAGGTACGAGGCAACAGTAAGTATCCTTTTCTGTCTTCAGCACACAGGTGGAAACGTTTCATCTGTTTTAGTTTCATAAAATATATATTTTCTTCTCTCTATTTGGTTTTGATTGTCATGAGCAATGAGGATACTGAATTCTGAACTGTTTTTTGATTTATCTCTCCCCTCAGTATTTAGGATCATTGATAATCAGGGATTTACGAGGGATTGAGTCCACACAAGATGCCTGTGCTAAAATTAGGGTGAGTTGAAGAATGTTGCTTTTCTTCCCACTCCAGCCTAAAAAGAACAAATACATGTTTTTGTTCTGAAGTTCTCAAACATTTATCATGAGAATTTGAGGCTTATAATGAATAATTTAATATTTTTGTTATTACAAAATTGTGTCGACATTGCATACACAGGCTCAAAGATTTATATGTCCCCCAGAAGGTTTGTCCATGCATTTTGGAATCATTCTAGTTGAGTATTCGACATTCTTTGGCCAAACTGACAGAATATCTTCAAATCAGTTGGTTTCCTGGGACAAAAAAAACAACAAACTTTAAGCTTATTCCATAATTTCTTCCATCAGATAGAGGCCTTTGCAAAAACATTCCTGAAACGTTATGTTAGCTTGCTTTATCCCTTCAAAACACAATTTTGATATTGGTGTGTGTTTAAGTCAATACAATATAGTTGTACTCACCTTGCATTGTACAAGAACCAAGTTAGTGAAACTCAATGTGATGCAACCTCCACTATGCTTGACAGCTGGCACAGTGTTCTTAGGTTTGAAAACTTCACCCTGATCCAAACCTTGCTTTGTAATTTCCATTCAATCGTGATGCAAATTGTGAACAATTTTATTTGAAAATGATACAAAAAAGGAAATGCAATTTAGACATGTTTTCATCTTCTCGTTTGAAGAGAACCAACCAGGACAAGCAAAGTGTATTTTGGTTGTTGACATAACTTATGGCTGTTAAAAAAATAATATGTAGAAATATTTCTGAGTTCCGTGCCTCTAGTAAGGCCTGGAGGTTTAAATTTTGGACCAGATGCTTGTTTCTTTGTCGGCACCCTCTTAAGTTTATAGCGGCATAAAACTGGTGTTCCAACAATTTCTTGAATACAAATGTGGCCTCATAAAAGACAGGGTCTGTAGAACAAAACTGAAAAAAGTGTTCCAATAAAGGGGCAAACTTAAAAGTTAGGACAAAAAAAAAAGACAGCATAAACGCTACTTTGATAAAACATTAATGACAAATTTTAGAAAGCCTTAGCTGCAATGGAATTAGGTAGAGTGGAAGACCAAAGAGTGTTTTGTATTTTAACATGAACCAATGAATTTGTGGCTGGTGGGTAATGATTGCCAGTTCAGAGAGGACTTTGGAGTGCAGTGGTGAATTTTGGACGGATCATTTGTTACAAATTGGATTGCAGAGCTGGAGAGGACACCAAGCTTTTTGGAATGAGCTCTTACATACCCTTCTGTAAATTACATCATCATAATCAAACAAGGAAATTATGGTATTTTTTTTTTTATATATATTAGTTTAGTAGAGAACGTGAAATAGAAGAGCTGACTTTCAATTTAACCTTAGACTCATTTGTCAGTGCAGTTTGAAAAGGACAGAGTGTTGTCTGGCCAGATTCCTGAATATTTATACTCCGTAACCTGAGTAGAGGTGTTCTCTGAAGGACGGAGGTACTTGGGGTTTTCAAAGGCACAAAGCCCTTCTAATCAAACCACATGACTTGGTGGCATGGTGATACAGTTGGTAGCACTGTTGCCTCATAGCTCGTAGAAGGTCCTTGAGGTCAATGCTTTGCAAAGCATTGACCTCAAGGCTATTAAAAATCTGCAGAATATCAGCTTAAATGTTTGTGTCAGAAAACCAACCAATTTAAATCAATTTCACTGATTCTAACAACAACAAGGGTTAAATAATAACCCAGAGTGATGTTACAAAAACTGGGTGTTTAAAGTGCAACTTACGGACAGATTTCACAAATATTAGTGGTGGTGTATACATATATTTGAGTTGCATAACCTGCAACATCTTGGAAAGATCCAGATTAACATGACATTCTTCCCTATAAAGAGTGTATGTATACTTCTGACCAAAACTATGAATCATTAAATCTGAGGAAATGAAGAATAATCAGTTTCCTTTTTTTGAAACATGACAATTATGTGAATCTTGTTCATTTCAGAAATCAAAGGATTCCAAAAAGGGCCCAGTTGTCATACTGTCCATCACCTACAGAGGTGTGAAGTTCATTGATGCTGCCACGAAGGTAAAGTGATATTAGCATCTGTGCTAACACATATAAGGATTTCAACACAAAAATTGCTGTCAAATTGATGGAGATTCATTTCTTTTCACATTTCACCTCATGTCTGTGTCCAACAGACGATAGTTGCAGAGCATGAAATCAGAAACATCTCGTGTGCCGCCCAGGACCCGGATGACCTCTGTACCTTTGCTTACATCACCAAGGACTCTAAGAGTGGCCACCACTTCTGTCACGTCTTCAGTACTGTGGAAGTCGTAAGTATTCAAACCAGTCTTAAACTGTGGGAAATGCAAACAAACGTGCACCTGTTTGTTATTTTGTCAGGAGTTATAATAATCACTGCTCTTTGCGTGTCATCAGCTACCTGCAGTTAAACTTGTATGAAAACATCCTGTTGGCATTTTATTTTTTTTCTCTATCATCTCATCAAATAGCTTGATTTGGTCTCTACTGTTAGACTGAATCACTTTTCACTCGAAGTTTTGCTCAATGTCTCAGTAACTGTGAAAAGGTCAACAACAATCACTGCATTTTCTTTTTGTATGAAGTGGGGTAATTATCAGTCATCAGTGTCAGTCTGTGAATTGTGTGTGTTTTTTAAGCAGGAAGAAATTCTCCTGAATCGGTTTCCTTTTAGTTGTTGTTCAAAACATATTAATATGTAATGATACGTTGTACTACTATATGTAGCTGTTCAGGATTAACGATTCATCTATGAATATTGCACGTGCTCATCACTTTGTAGTAATTAAGATTTGTAAAACAGAACCACGTTTGGTTATAGATACATTGAAAAAGAAGGCACATACTGCCTTTATGCATAACAAAGCTTTAGTTGTAGACAAAGTTTTACACATAGTGTAAGATGTGTAAAAGTATTATTTCCACTTGAAATTCTACACATTTTGGAATGCCACAAACATCAACATATTTTTCTGGGATTTTAATCACAGGTCAGCATAAAGTAAGAAGTGGGAGAAAAAAAAAAATCCAAATTCTTTTATAAATAAAAATCAAAAACATTATGATGTGCTTTTGTGTTCAGATTTCATTCCTCTGATAGCCTTAAATAAAGTTCAATTTAACCAATTGCCAACAGACTTTGGGGAAATTACAGGGAGAACATGCAGGTGGCTTCACCTCATGCAGTTGATGGGAATATGGATGGAGTGCGATATACCAAACACCTTTGAGCTGTAATTGTAGTAAAAAGTGGATCTGCAAAGCTTTGAGTCATGGAGGCTGAATAAAAATGCATAAAGCATTTTTGAGAGTAGACTTGTCAGTTAATGTTTTAACTTTTTTTTTTTCTGATTTAGATCCAAACATATGAGATCATCTTAACACTGGGACAGGCATTTGAGGTGGCTTATCAGATGGCAGTTCAGTCCAGGGCGAGACACTATGTGCCTCCAACATCTCTGGGCTCAGAGTTCATAGAAACCAAAACCAGCCGCCCGGTGTCTCAGTCATGGAACAGCACAAGAAGATCAGCGGTGAGTATCAAGAAAGGAGGAAAAAATGTTTTTTATTAGGTTTTTCTTGTTATTTGAAGTTGTTCAATGTTTATAAGGTGAAGTAATTGGTAGAAATATGCAGTTATGGAATCATAATTCAGAAAATATACACAGACCTCATGACCGAGTTCTCTCCCTCCGCTACTCAATTCCCAATACGACACCTACAAAGGAAAATTTGCTGTGTGTGGGGGGAAATAGTGATGAGTCATTACTTTTCCACCAGCTTCCACTCACATACCCCACAGCACTGAGAGTCCATCCCGATCAGTGGAGATTTTCTAGTGGTGCATATGCGGAAAAAAAAATAAAAAGAAGTGATGAATGAAAGCTTTATTTGTTGCTCACAGGCAGATGAACGATACACTGCGGGTCAATTCTAAAAGCTCAGCCCCCCCGGTGGGAGGACACGCCCGCATGTTCTCACCTATGATTGAGTGGGCTGCGTATTTTCTCCCAGGGGGACTCATTGACATATTGACCTTTCTGGCAGCATATAATAGGCGTTCAGCAATCACTGTCACCTGAGAGTGTGTGTATGCTGCAGGACCAACTGCTTATGCAGAAACACAAATCATTTTGTTTTACCACCTGCCTCTTGCCATAAAATATGGAGTATGCACACATCTGCATAATGAGCCTGGCTCAGTGTTTAGGTTTTAGATGAGACAGGGACTGATTTTTGTACAGCTTGAGGAGTTCTTGTCATACAAGGGATTTTTTTAAAACTTAATTGAAGATGTATATATTTATTGTACAGCTTTGACTAATTGCTGCTCTGCGTACATCGTCTGTATACTCCAGTTAACGATTAATCAATTACTAAATTAGTTGGGGATTATTTCAATAACTGATTAATTATGAATCATCCGATTAATTGTTTCAGCCCTAATCTCTGTAAACTAGAGAATCAATGAAGAGATCATTTATTTCAGGAATTCCATCTAAAAAAATTAACTTGCATACTTTATGGATCAATAAAAAATAAGTGTTAAATGTCAAATCTTTATTTCTGTTCATTTTGATAATTTTGGCTTGTAGTTAATGAAAACTTCAAATTCAAGTTCTAAGAAAATTAGAATATTTCCTTAAAAAATTAGGCCAACTTAAAAAAGGGGGTTAATATAGAATGCCCACCTATGTAGTGTCCAGTGAACAGAGTAAATACTTGGTCACAGCTCATTTTACTACTTACTGAGGTGTTAATAGTGTCCTTTAGCCGTTTTGCATTGTTGGGCCTGTTGTCTCTCATCTTCTCTCTCTTATGACCATACAGTTTGCGCAGATGGGGTTTTTTTCCTGTGGATTTTCCAATCATGTTGATGTTTTGGTAGTGTGGGCAGGCACCAAGAACTGCTGGAAAATAAAATCAGTATCTCATTAAGCTTGCTAGTAAAGGGAGCCATGAACTGCTCTTAGGTTTGCTGGTAGGTGGCTGTGCTGACTTTGAAGCTGACAAAACATAGCGGATCAACTCCAAATGAAATGGCTCGCCAAATCATCACTTTATTCATCACCGAAATATTAAACTGCACCCAGAGCTTCTAAGATTTTTTTGTCCTCAGACGATAGGAACTTGATTTCAAAATGAAATACAACATGTAGTTTCATCTAAAAAAATAAGACTTTTTACTCCTGAGCAACAATTTAGTCAATTTCTTAGTTTCTTAGCTTAGGTAAGACTCTTCTTAACTCCAGTTTAATAGTGGCTTACTGCAAGGAATATTGTAGCCAATGCCCTGGACATATCTGTAATCAAGAAGAACTGACTCAGTATTATGCTTCACAATCCTTTAGAGGTTGTGGTTTCCCTTGTTAGTTGTGCACCTTTGTCTGCAATGCATTTTCCTTTCTCCAAACTCTCCATTAACATGATTGAAACAGCCAACTTATTCAAAAATTACTTTTCGTGGCTCCTCCTTGTGCATCATGCAAATTTTGATGAGCAGGTTCTCCCCATAATTGTGTGGGCTGCCATGATGAGTTAACAAACATTCTGTCTGGGAAACTGATTTTGAGTTTTTATAAGCTGGAACCCAAAATCAACAGAAAAAAAACACTATTTACTTAATGATTTAATATTTAAATTGGATGACCTTTAAACTGATCTACTGCCATAGATCACCTTTTAGAGGATAATCTAAGATGCACCCGAAGTTACTTAAACACCCCCACCCTCAGTGCTGTGACAATGTCTTCTTTAATTGCCCTGAACTGTTTTAAAATGTAAAAGATGTCCTAAGTATATTCTTGACAGCTACATGCGTGGCTTTTTAAAAAAAGACTAAGCCTAAAGCAAACAGTCAGCCCCCGCAGATGCAGCTGATCCACGTGGCGAACCCACATCTAATTCCAGCATTTCAAAAATGATATGGAAGAATCTGACACCCCACTCTTGCTCTTTGTTTTAAAGTAATTAGGAAAGGCTTTTATGGTAATGGGTAATTAGTGAGTGTCTGCCAGATTCAATGCTTGTTCAAGTTGCTCTGACAGATGCGTAAATGCAGAAAAGATGCAAAAGCAAATAAAACCAAATCAGTGGCTAAAATTAACAAAGATGCAAAAATTAAAATGCAAAGATGGGGATGGACAAATGCCAAAGAATAAATAAAATGGGCTTAGCAGCAATTTTCCAAAACAGCATAATGCAGTAGATATCAAACAACCACAAATCATATCCGTACTATAAATGTGGGGTTATTTTTTTTGGTTTATGGTCGTCACACACCTCTGTGGGATGCGTAAAGGATTTTTCACACGGCTTGGCTCACTATTTTATAATCCATCCGTGTGTGTCAGGTATGCAAAAAGAGCTGCTGCTTATGACGAAACAGTGTGTTTAATTAATCACACTCCGCACTCCGCTCCACCCTCACGACTGCAACGCATGCACACCACGTCAGCATGTGTAGAAATCCAAAGCTCTGCCGTCGTCGGCTGCTGCCGCTGCTAAATGGGATTGAGACGGTTGTTATTCAGAGCCAAAAATCCCCGACATGAAAACAGATTTTTCTAATGATATTCCTGTGCTGCTGCTGGATTTCTTCACTGTCCATTTAATGCTCTGTTCCTCCCCTCCTGCCTTCTTTTTTATAACATGTCTTTGTTCTTGTCTTCTCGGTCCTCCTGCTTCCCAGGGCGCCCCTCTGCTCGAATGCCGCTGCTGTCACTGTCACACGTGTACTACCCACCGTCCTTCCTTCCTCCCGTTGCACTCTGTTAGCCCTGGAGTCCAGGTCCTTCTCTTTCCTTTCCTTTTTTCAGCCCTCAGTCACCATACATCTGCTTACACACCTGAACCTCCCTTATATCTATTTTTATTATTATTATTATTATTATTTTGGCGATGCTGCAGTGCACTTTGACTCTTTGTTTTGTGGAGCTCATAAAACCTTTACTTTCCCCATCTATCATCTCCATCTTACATGTTACAGTTTGAAAATGAAATTAGCGGAGGCTTTGTGAGAAAAGGTGAAAATGTCACGCGATTCTAATGGCTATTGAGGGTTAAATCCATTGCAACAATATTGCCTTTGGTTGTCTCAGATGGATAGTTGCAAATTGCTTACCTTAAGTTATTCTTTTAGCAATTTTGAAGTAATTCTGTCAGAATAAAGTATGAAGGAATGTGCATCTTGAATGAGCTGCTTCTTAACTACTAATCAGAATACTCTTTAGCTTCCAGAGAGTCATATGTCTGGGTTTGCTGCTGCTGCTTACAGAAGCTGAGAGTATTTTCTGTCAGATATCATCCATTCTCTGTGGATTGAGCCCTCAGTGTCTGTGATTATAACCTGATCACTGGACTGACTGTACCTCTAATCCACATGCACGTGTGTGAGCTGAGGACTTGTCAGTGTGGCGCAAATGGCCTCCACTGCCACACGTCTCACACCTCCTCCTCTCGTCCCTCCTCCCTCCCCAACCCCCTCCGGCAGATCGACCCCCTGGAGATGGATGCCGACATGCAGTCGCTGGGCAGCACCACCTGGCTCTGCGACCAGCGGGACTCCAACAGGCGTCCCGTCAGCACCAAGTACGAGACCACCATATTCTGAGGCCGGACTCTCTCCCCGCCCCGCTCCCTGCCACTCCCCACGGCCGCCCCCCGCTTCTCACTGCACCTCCCTCGTACTTTTTTCCTCTACCCTTGCATCCGGTTCTCCGCTCATCTCTTTCTCTCATGGAGAAACACACACACACACCCACAGAAATATATACATGTGAGCCCCGTGCCTTCTCACTGTGATGGTATAGCATCCCTCAGGGCTGCCTCCTCCTGCACCTTCCTTTGCCCCGCCCAGCGGCCCACGCCGACCTCCTACATGCCATGACAAACACTCCTGCGGCTCCCCCCGAGCTCCCACAACATCCCTGGCAGCCCCCCCTTTCGCCTGTTGCTGCTGCAGCTAATGGTGGAGCCCTGGAACAGATGATCCTGGACTGAGCTCATTTTACAGTGGCCCTGCTCTTTCAACCAAACTGCCTCTTCCTCCTCATCCTCCTCTTCCTGACAACTTGCATCTGCCTCCAATTCCCCGATAGCTCCCAGAGGTTGCATCTTTATTCTTCTTCTTTCAAGACATTTTTTTTTTTTTTTGGTTTTCTCCACAGGCAAAACAAGTATGTTCATTTTTGATTTGTTCAAGCTTGACTTCACAGCAAGTTCAAGTATTTTTAGATATGTTGGAATGATTTGTGTAAGGCTAAATTGGTCTAAAGGCTTAACTCTTAAATGAACAGTTTGACATTTTGGGAGAAAATGTTGATTATTTTCTTGCAGAGGTTTGAGAATAGTGGTAGACATTAATATTTTTGTAATAGAGGCTCAGTTTTGTTCTACATATTATGCATTTAGACATGTATAGTATTTTAATATTTATTTAATATTTAATTTGTGCAAAGCATGTCTCTGTAGGGGTCAAAATCTAAGTTTGTAATTACTCTGTTACAGAGGTCATGCTGTTGCATTCAACATGGCTCCCACTGTTATTTGTCAGACCTGGAGTATAAATAGTGAATTTTATTCAAAATGTCATCAACAGTAATTCCTACATCCTACAGGAAAACTGGAGGTCTACAAATATTAAAATCAAGGATTAAATGAGAAAATTGTACTTACAGGGTAGTAAAAACAGATTTTTCATGCTTTTCTTAACATTTATTTTGATTATCTACAGTACATGTCTTATTTAGATAATCAAACATTATTAAAATAAAATTTAAAGATGAATTGAGTAAATAAAATGTAATTTTTTAGTTTTCATTATGATTTTTTTTGTAAATATCTATCTAGTCAATGGACAAATGTGCTTCATTTACAATAATTTCTTTAGGAATTATCTAAAGAACAATTATTTCATCATATGGATTTTTTTCCCATTACTGAATACATTAGCTCTAATTAGACATTGGATTTTTTTTAAAAACTTTCTTTTTAAAATATGTTTATGTTTATGGTACTACTAAAAGAAAAAAAATATTTTCTAGACTTTTGCATTTGTTAAAAATTGTTTAGGGAATTTAGACAAAAAATATGCGAGTTTGTTGGAAAATGTGTGTTTATTCAAAAATTGGTTGTATTTTTAACATAACCAGGGTTCAGTTTGTTTCTTTGCTTTCTTTTGGATGGATTACAATAAAAACAGAAGTGTAATTCACAAGCTAATATCAGAATATTAACATTTATTCATGGTTCTTAGTGGGTTATCAATCTTCATTCTCTGCAAGAAGGCGACTACATTGTTCTCAAAATATTGACCTGTTCCTTTAAGACTCCCAACGATATAGATTTCAGTTCTGCAGAGTGACTATGTTGTGTTCACATTTTTAAGTATATTTTTTTATTTTTGACTTATTGATTTGTTTTCTTTCAAGACAGTTATATACTTTTTTCTTTCTCCATCTTTAGCCTGTCCTGTCTTACCAGGCATCTACCACTGTGAGGCACTATGAGGAGGCTGCTTTGCTAGCATGGGATGCAAGATGGACAAATAACACACATATATATATATATATATATATATATATATATATATATATATATATATATAAGTGAGAAACAAAAACAGCACCACACACAAAACAACCTGTATATTTTTACACATTTAAACACTACTCATA
>CAEGAG010110037.1:0-15705 GCA_903067065.1 Brachyrhaphis terrabensis | reverse complement strand
GAAGATGAAGACGGCTCTCACCGGTATGTTTTTTTTAACCAGCCCTGTTAGTGCTGTGCTACTACCGTGTTGCTGCTGTGTTACTGCTGCGTCACAGGCACTGTTTGGAAAGAAAAGCTAAGGTATATTATTAAAACTTTGAAAACTCTTTCTGTGTACCATCTGTATGTAGGCGCATGTGGCTTATAGACAGGTGCGGCTTATGTATGTACAAAATTGTGTTTTCTTTAAAAATGTACTGGGTGTGGCTTATAATCGGGTGAGCTCTATAGTCCGGAAATTACGGTAAATAAATGCTGACATGGATGTAATTATTTTGCTTCCAAAATCTTTTTCTTCTAAAATCTCTCTGTATCCTAACCCCAGATGAGGGTTGTACATCAATCATGTTGCAACATTTAACATATGCTTTTGCTGAAATCTCTGTGGCAGCAGACTCGAATAAAATCCTGGAAAGAAGCAGTGATGGCTGCTGGTCGAATGGGGGTTGGAGAACTCCAATAGAGCTTATAGGCAGGGACAACAGCGTACCCCCTCACGGTACCAGGGATCAGCATGGGAGCTCACACTTCCCCCTCTGCAAGCCACAGAAAAAGAGGTCACATGCCTGATCATGGCTGAAAAGTAATCCCCATTCAGCAAACTCAAAGAAAACATGCACAACAAACATATCTGAATGCTGCTGAGACACCATATTAAAAATTTTCTGGTGACCCAAAATATTCGTACAACAAATATAGTTAGTAGAGATGTGTTATTCTTTTTAACCTGTCCAATCGAATTACAGCGTGTGACAAAGCTTTATACGGTCCTGCAAACACAAATTGGATTTTATTCCAGACAATTATTAAACTAGATTTAATAAAGAGGAATTAATTTATTCTCTGCTTCTTTTGATTAAAATTAACGATACAAATTTCTTTCCAATTATTCCCTTGCACTAAGACACTAGATTCATTCCGAGGCAACATTAGCCATTCATGTGTGGATTTGATGCATAAAAATATTCAACAATGAACTGCATTTTCATACAAATAGCATACAACTATCTTCTAATTATTCTGCCATCATCCCATTAGCACATAACAAAACACCTGGTAAAACCAGATAAGACACAGCCTCTGATAACAAATTTAAGATCACATATGAGAAAAATGACTAATATAATAGTTTGGAAAGAGTAAGTTAATGTAGTGTACCAGAGTTCAGGATCAAAGAAACTCTGTATCTGTCCTGTACACACCCACTCAAAGCAAGCTTATCTACTCAGAGCACGGGTGAAAGCACACGTTGTCACAGACGGGGGCTAAAAGGGGACAAATGAGGGTTAAGCTGCTTTCAATATTGACTCCATAAATATGGAAGAGGAGTGAATCCAGGATCTATTTACAGGTCAGATGAGTGGCTAAAAGTAATGACAGTCAGGGCGATTTTCTTGATGAAAAGCAGAGAGAAAGGTTGACAGAAAATGTTGAAAATGACATACTGAACAAAAAGGAACAGAGAGGCTACCTCCCATTTTGTTTTGCTGCCATCTTTAAAGACCTGCCCATAGCAAATGTAACTAGAGAGCTGATTGTTTGTACTTGAAACTTGAGCTGGCTTTGCAGTGAGGTAAAAAAAAAAAAAAAAAAAGTAAAAGGACTTTAACCTCCAGACCCATCATCTCACACACACTTTGGACATGCCCTCCGAGATTTACATTAACTCTGGGCTTTTAAAAAGAAGTAATGATTGAGCTGAGCGTTTTGTCGGGTTTTTTTGTTTTGTTTTGTTTTTCACAATCCGTTCTTGCTATTCAGGTTCTTGAATACAGGTAGCTAGCAGAGTTCTGAGACAATTGCAATTATGATCCCACCCCAGAGCTGAGCCGAAAAACAGGTTGTAGACTACAGTAGGTTGTAGGTGGATCTGGGACATGAATAGAGGATAACTGACTTACTTCAAAAATAAAGAGGATAGAGTCCAGCTCTTCCCTTTGAGATTTGTTCCCTGAAAACACACAAAACAAAAAATATAGAGTGGAAATGAAATAGATTTGGCAAGAACATGATCGTTAGAAGCACAGAGATACCAAAGTGCTGAGGCTCAAGTTAAACTGACATGCTGGGTACTTACCTTTTTGTTTTAAGCTGCTTTCCAGTGTGATGAAATTTTCATAGAAGATAAAATAAATTTGTGAGCAGTTGCTTTCAAAGAATGCCTTTAGTTCACTCTTGTCAATGATGTCTGTGGACACAGAAAAAGAATAAAAATGTTAAGAAGAGAATCATGATTGTGTGATACTGGATCATGTTTTGTAGACTGAAAATTTACATTAGTTTATTAAATAAAACCATTCTAAAAAGAAATTAAAATATATTCATAATTTCCTAAAA
Source organism: Brachyrhaphis terrabensis (assembly GCA_903067065.1). Lineage (NCBI taxonomy): Eukaryota > Metazoa > Chordata > Actinopteri > Cyprinodontiformes > Poeciliidae > Brachyrhaphis > Brachyrhaphis terrabensis. Next base: position 13,327 of record CAEGAG010110037.1, on the reverse strand, counting down.
AAAAACCCAAAAAAAACCCCACCAACACCAAGCCAGAACACAACTTATGTATAAGCCAGAATTGCAAAGTAAATCCATAATGTCCCACACTTTCACTCCCATAAAACCCGAAATGTAAAACATCTGTATGTCCGAGAACAAAATGTAGTTTACCTTTTTCTATTATAAATCACCATGTAAATGAATGTATGGTTCTATAAAAAGACCTTAAGCCCTCTGAGAGTCACCAAGTTGTGTAAACAAAGAGATCTGACTCGGTTGTCATTTATTTACAGAAGGAATCATTGGTCAGTACAAATACATGTTGGTAGCTCCATAGCATCAGTAAAGTTAAGTGAAATATTGCAATGAGTCCTAAACAGACAAACCATTAAAATTTGATAATGTTTAATGGCATGGGAGTTTGATACTAAGGGGAGATATTGAAGGGAACAGTAGATTCAGTGAGGCAGAGTTAATATGCAGTTAAAAATATCACAACATCACTAAGAGATATAGCTCTGCTTCTTTGTTTACATGGTCAACATTTAGAGAAAAGGAGAGGTAGGTGTGTAACTCTGTACTGAAGGGTCTAAAGGCAGCTTCACAAGAGGACTCTGCATACATAATGGTGTTAATGGTTGAACAAATGAAAGGAAGTTTTCTCTCTGCTCCTTCACCTCATCTCCTTTGCCTTTTAGATCCAGTAAGTCTTCTGCAAACATGTGGAAGAGATTACTGCCTGTTTTTTCAGGGTCAGTGCAGCTGTGTCAGTCAGGTGACACATCTACATATTTAAAAAGGGTGACAAAGTTGATGTTTGCTGCACTGCTTGTGAGTACACATCCACTGAAGAGAAAGTTTTTTTCATTTAGTGTTTCATTGTAGGTGTTGGTTGGTGACCCTCCACCCAATCTCATGTATTTGCAGCGTTCAACAGGTTTTCTTTAAGAATTTTCCTATTTAGCCCCACCTGTTTTTAGTCAAAGTGGTTCCAGACCTGATCTCAACAGCATGTTGCCGTCACCACTATGTTTCACTGTTTAGAGTTAACTTCTGATGGCAAATGGTTGCACTGAATTTTATTGAGGGTTACGTAAGTAAAGGGGCTAAATACATGTTGAATAACACTTTTCAGATTTTTATGCGTAACCATTTTTTGATAATTATCATTTTACTCTAGCACTGTTGCCTTGCAGCAAGAAGGTCCTGGGTTTGATTCCTGGGCCGGGGTCTTTCTGCATGGAGTTTGCATGTTCACCCTGCGCATGCGTGGGTTCTCTCCGGGTACTCCGGCTTCCTCCCACAGTCCAAAAACATGACTGTAAGGTTAATTGGTCTCTCTAAATTCTCCCTAGGTGTGAGTGTGTGTGTGTGTGTGTGTGCATGGTTGTTTGTCCTGTCTGTCTCTGTGGTGTCCTGCGACAGACTGGCGACCTGTCCAGGGTGTACCCCGCCTCTCGCCCGGAACGTTAGCTGGAGATAGTCACCAGCACCCCTCCCATCCCACTAGGGACAAGGGTGTTAGAAAATAAATAAATAAATAAATAGATGGATGGATGAATGAATGAATGAATGGATAAACAGATAGATAGATGAATGGATAAATAGATGGATGGATGGATCATTTTACTCTATTCAGAATTTTATGTCACATACAATCCCCAAAACATAAAAGTTATGTATAGTGACAAAATGGGTAGACGTATGCAGGGATTTAATACTTTTGCAAGGTAAGGGTTGGAGTGTAATGCTGAACATTGATTTTATCCAAATGCAAGTACATCAAAACAAGTGAGTGGCATGATAAAAATCATACTTATTACATTTCCACCTATATTGCTTAAAAAAGCTTTCATGACAAATATTTCTGTCTGACTGTTTCAAACAATTTTTTTTAATTTGCACAGCACAGAAAACCTTACCATAAAAAATAGATATTAGGAATAAAATACTACATTTGTGATACAAAAAAGATCCAGCTTTTGCTTTACTTTGCAGAACGTAAGATGGTCTGTTTCTGAATAATTAAATGTAGGTCAGGAGGAGTCCTGGAAAAATAACAGCAATTAAGGTTCACCTTCTGTTGCAACGTCTCCTGTACCACATGGTAAACTGGAAACCGTCCAGAAGCTGCTCAGCTCCTGGGGAGCGCTGGAATGATGTACAATGTGAGAGAAGCCCAGACCACTTATCTGTGTTCCCAGATTAAAGCAGAAATAATGAGGACGCATGATGGGAAAATTGAGTCACAGACAAAATTGCTATTAGATTTCAGCCTTAATGTAAAAGGACAATCTGCAGAGCTTTATGAGGGAAATTAAAAGGTCTATCACTCAAGTAATGCACATCAAAATGCAACAAAATCACACACTAACTACACTGGAGAACAAATTGTGTAAATGGAGTACCTAAAGCTGCGACATTGAGACGGAGTTTAACTGATTTCACGAGAAATTTCATTATTTTTATTTCAGTTCCAGTAATCAATTAGCAATTATTTCAACAAAAACAGACAGCTTCAATGTTTCAGCATCCTTGTGGCTTAATGTTATCTGATATAGGTGCAGTTAGCATGCAGGTTATCAGATGCCTACTGGCAGTTAAAACATGTAAAATAAATTATAATTAACCCAGTGGAGGAAAAACTAGATAAATATTTAAGAGCTTAATAATAAAAATCTTTTTATGAACTTTGTACAAAAGCACAAACCCAGGATTCAAAAGGTTGAGTAAATCAATAAATGTCCATCTCTTCCATATATTTCTGTTACAGATCAAACAGCAACATCGTCTTGTTTGGTTGCTCAATTCATTTTGAGCGCAAAGTAGCAGCTGCTGGTTGGAGCAAAGTCTGCAGAGCAGCAAATATTTTATTATAATTACTAAGCTTTTCTGAACCAACTATGAGTTAATAGCACTGGGACAATTTTATCCTGCTATACTGAATGTTTCTTGGGGATGTTTGGTTGACAAGCAGCAGTATCTTCTGTCAATTCAAGCCTTCTATCTGCATTATTATTAAGTTTGAAGGTGGCTCAAATAAGCGGACACTTTACAATCAGTACCTAAGAAGCATAATCTTGGAGACAGAACGTCCAGCACTGTGAAAATCGTCAGTCTGTGCCACCTAGAGCTGTAGCAGCTGGAACTGGTAATGGATTTTCACTAAAAATTTAATACCTCTATTACTGCTGCCTATTATGCTAGTAATGAATTTCACTCTGTACAACGATGGTGGAGATTTCTCAACCTTATTCCTGTAGGGTTTGCTTTTTCAGAATGCTTTTTTGGTCGAGTTGCACAAATAGCCACAGAGATTCATTCACTGCCCAGAACAGACTTCTCAGGTGTCCTCAGCATAAGGACTGAACGATACAGAAGCTGTTCCCTGGGCCTGGGAATGCTGAGGATGACACTATATCCTCTGAGCCCAACAAAGTAACCGTTTTCCTCAAATGACACTTCTTCATCTGCTAAAACTCCCTTGTTTAAGACAAGAGGGCTTGTGTAAAAACTAGCTGGGAAAAACACCAGAAAAGAGAGCTTTTAAGAGAGGCGGAGACCTTGACCTAAATACAAAATTAAATACACTGTAAGTTTGGCTTCATTTTCCAAACACGCAAAAAGAAGCAAACATAATTCTAAACCTTTTAAAAATCGAGATAAAAATAACAGCCTAATGTATATTAGGGCTTGTATATTACTACAAGCCCTAATATAAATTTTTTCAGTTTTTATTCTTATCTCCACTGCAAATCATAAGTTAATCATAGGCATTAATCACTAATTTTGCACTTTTAATTGTGGTACTATTTTACTATTTTACATGACCTGAGAGGAGCTGAGAGGCTGTTCCACCAAAAAGAAGCTGTTGCTAACAGAAAGAATATTTTAGAGCGTGGTTGAAATTAGGAGCTGCTCACATGAAGCTTTTTGATCTCAATCACGAGAGGTTAGGTTTTGAGGATTTGAGGTGAGACATTATTATACCCAAGAACACAGTATTACGTATGGTGGTGGTAACATCATGATGAGGGTCTGTTCTATTCCCAGTGATTCTGATGTACAGCACAAAGTAAATTGAATAAAAGGAGAGCACTACGGTACTTCAAAATTCATAAACTTTACCTCAAATGAGCAGCATGATGGTTGACATTTCAACATGACTGTTTGCTCTAACAGGACAATAAACACAAATACACATCACAGCCGGTTCTGGAATGGATAAAGTAGCCTCACATTAACCTAAAAAGACCCTTGACCTTAGCTTTTTTGAAAAGTCCATGGTTTATACTTCTCACTATCATTTCTGATAAGGAAAAAACGTCATATGTTCAGTTTGAATTTGGCTCGGACCTTCATGGCTACAAAAATATTGTGGTTAAAATATGTGCTAAAAAATATTTGACGAAATATCAGTGTGTGGTGTATGCACCGGTATACATTTCAGACTCTTTGCAACTTGTCTGAGCTAGAGAAAATACAACTTGTGCACCAAATTATTTCTTTAAAAAAATCATTTTAAAATGTATTTTAAATTATCTATTTTGATACTTATTTCAAGAGTTCAAATATCCATTTATTTCCTTTTGACAAAATACATAAATTCACATTAAAGATTAACCAAGAGTTTTTAATAATGGCTCATTATTGAGTGTTCTTAAATTATACCAGATTATATTTAAGATATTTAAAATATATATATGGCATTAAATATAAGGTGATGCTCGGTAAAAACTCCTAATATCACAGATTTAAAAAATTGCAATAATTCAAAACACACAAACTAAATCTGCAGGTCTGAAGGCACACCACTTGATTTTAGATTTCTTCTTGTGAAGTTTATACTATAAAAAAAGAAAGGTGTTTAATTGTAAAAGGGAAGCACAAATATAATCTTGATTACTTAGCAATGCAGTAAAAATGACAACTCTGTGAGGTGTTACTTTCAGCCTTTTTATTAATAACTAAATGCTACCTGAGCAGTCTTGAGAACTGCTGATGCTGATAACCTAATGATTTAGTGACCTACAATCTTTGATAAGTGTGCTCAAGCTAAAAACTCCAGCAATAAACCAGTTTGGGTCAGATGAGAGGGTTTTCCATTGTGATACATTTCCTGTTAACCAGCAGAGAATATCAGCTCTTCTACACCCACATCAGACGACCAGCTGGAAAATGCCAAAGTTGACATTTATTTTGCAGGGCACAAAACCATTGTATCCTTTTGTAATGTTCTAAGGAAGAAGATGTTATCAGTTCACTATGAGTTAAAGATGTTTCAGTTTGCTGGTCTCATCTTCATCACAAAAAAACTCAGATTTTTGAAGCATACGTTCAGTTCATAAGAGCTTCACATGAGTAAACCAGGGAAAGACTGAGTTTAAACTATTACTGCAGTTCCACATGAATAGTTAGTGTGCCTTTTTTGTTATTTTAAGCTCAGCTAACAAGATGTGTGTGACACTACTGTGTGGACTCTAATTGCTTGCTGAGTAAACAAGTAGGTGAAGGTCATTTAGCCAACTGAAGCCTATGGCAAGTTTAAACATTTAAACATCATCCTACTCTGCCCACCAACATTTATTCAAACTTAATGAGCACACAACACATCAAATCCATCTTTACCATGGAAGTAGAGTTGGAATCAGATTTGATCCTCTGGGAAAAGTCCAATATATGCCATCCATTACACCACTTGAGGCAAAGTCATTAATATGCCAGGTCATACACAAAACCAGCCCAATCAAGTCTTTGATTAGACAAGCTCATTTGCATCAGCTCTGGGTAACTAACACTGCAGGTGCCCTATATTCGTGCCAGAAAGAATATAAGGAAGAAAAGAGTGATGTGTTTTTTGGCAGCATCTTCAGGAAGAAAGAAAAAAAACCAACAGTACTCTTTAAGGACCCCAGTGAAGAACACCTGAAGGGTACGACTGACAGAGTAGTGAAGAGAAGCAAACACTTCCCTGGAAGAAATAAAATAACCTCTAGTCAAAGATAAGTTGAAACAGTAATGGGTTTTTCTCATTGCATATTGTAGACGTATTTTGCAGGTATATAAAAAAAAGAAAGTCCAATCTTTTATGTAGCTCATATGCATACAAAATTATATAATTTACCCAACTCAGTGGCCTAGAAAGATGTGAAATAATTACTGAAATTGATCTAGTGTCATAAACGCTTGAATGATCATGATGAAATATTCTAAACCGTTAGGGATATTTTATATTATGTTGTGCTACAGTGACAGATCTGCTGGTGAACAGCTGGGCAATTTTACACAAGACTGAATGGTGGTGGGTTAAGCTCAAAAGCTACTAGAAAGGAAACTGTATTCTCATTCATGTAAATGGCCTGTTTTTAAACAGGGTGAGATTTTGGCAAATAATAGGAGTTTGCACAACCTTTAGGAAATCTTGCTGTCACTCCATTTCACCTCTGCCATTCCTTTCAATTGTGTTTGAAGTAGGGTTATCATGACAATAAAATTAAAAACTTGATATCGATATTATGAAAAATATTCAATGGCATTTTTGATGCTTTTGGTAAATCAATAAAAAGGCTTCCTTCTAGCTAAGAGCAAACAAACATGATTAATTTCATTATGAGTAAAATTGCAACTTCCTTAAATAGCACAAAACCAATAAGTATTAAACAATTTCATCTCTATTTAAAACATACTACATAAAAGCATGACTTCCCTGTTTGGAAAAAGTAGACAAGAGAACACTTAGCTTAGCTATAATCTGTCTTGTAACAGACAGAGACAGGACGAAATAAAATATGTTGTAATTTTTCTGATGGATTTTATTTCTATAGATACATGTGTCAAACTGGAAGTCTTTATAGTTGTAGTTTTTCTACAAGGCACTAAGAAAGGACTCTAACTCTGGGTTGTTCTGAAAATGTTTTTCATTTATACACTTCTATTTTGTAAAAATGGTTAAGCTACTGACAAATTCAAAATATAGAAAAAAAAAAGTACTTATTTATAGCTCCTCGAGAGAAAATGAAAGTTGCTAAAAATCATTTTCAGTATTTCAGAATTTTACAACAATGATCATCAGAAATAAGCCTCAAAATCTCTGATCAATGAATCTGTAATAATTATCAAAAGCATTTCCTGCAAAATGCTGTTAGTCAAGAATGTTTCACTTCGCTCATGGTGCATATAATTTCATTATGATGCAACTGTGCCAAGCTCTGACTGGGTGTGTCTTGAATTGTGGTCAATGTCTAGCTGTGTAACAGATTGGGATCTAAAGGGCTGCACAGAGCCCAGTGTGAAATTGTGACAGCAGCACTCTTTACAAACGGGCATATCTCAGCAGTTGATCTGAGAAGACCTGGCAACTTTCACTCTGTCATTTCATACAACATTATTCAGAGGAATACAGTGTCATAATTATCATAGAATCAGCTATGTTTCAGACTTTATTTACCAACCTAAAACTGGCTCCATAACATGTTGAGTACAAAAAAGCTAAGTGTTTATTTTTGTATGGCTTTAAATCCTCTAAAGATTTAACAAGAATTTGGCCACTTAGACCTGCAACATAAATATAAGCCCATTCCATGATCGAGGCCTGATAGCATCTGCTGCCACAGCAAACCACAGGTCTTGAATGTGGTTATAGGTAAACAGTGCAAGTAAGCAAACGGGTTTTCCACTGGACACTACAGACATCATACACTTGGAAGCGACAGGAAAAAGGTGTTTTAATATCTGTAGCTGGCTAGTCGAGAGAATAAATAAGCCATTCATTCAGAACCACATGATTTGTGTCATATTTGAGTTCTGGTGTTTTTCCAAAGCTGGAAAACACATGATGCGGCAACAATACCTCAGAGTGAAAAAAAGTAAAAACAAGGCCAAACAGAGATAGGCTTGGGGATAGATACAGCTGAAGTCACTCGTTTACATACTCTTATCATAAAAATGCCCTTATTTTAATGGTTTTATAAGACAACTTAATTCTTGCTTGGAAAAATGCTTAGTGTGACAATCTGTACTTATTGTGAATTTTATTTAATCCACATAAACTGACTGACTTTTCAAAGATTACTTGTCAAGCAGTCACTGACAAACAATGAGCTTTCTGCAAATCTGAGATTACTAGAATTCAACGTACTAACCAGAAAGTTGCAGCTCGGACTGTTATTGCTCTGGTATAAATATTCTCCAGTCACTAAAAAATACCAGTAGGAGCAGTCCAGTCACACTGTAGGAAACTTGTCTTGCACAAGCAACTCTTGATGTGACTTACCCAGCCTCCATGCATTTCCATGTCTAAATTTGCTATTCTAATGACTGAGGGATTGCAGGACAGGACTTCTTTGTGTTTCTAAAGGCTTATCTTAACAATACCACCATTGCTTCCACAGTGAAGCTATTTATGTTTTTCCACTTCTGCTTTTTCACTTCACTTGCTGAATAGTTTCTTAACAGAGCTATTAAATAAAACAGTCAATGACATTAAGTATTTTTTGCACCAGCATGAATTGTCATATCATTAGGAACATATTGAATCAAAATGTTTGAAAGGGAGACGTATCAGTCTTTAACTTCATCTTTCTCATAGGAGTATCATAGTGATGATTAGGACAAATCTGAAATAACAGTATAGTTTTGTTTGCATCTAGGATCAATTTGACAACTTATCTAAAGCATCCTGCATTTAATTAACTGTTTTGTATTCAAGCTTCTAGGAGGCTAAAGTAAATATTCTTCTATGAAACCATTTTTAGATTTCATAGAATACAAACTGATATATTAATTTTAATCCAGTCTCTAAGCATCTTGCAACTAAGTCAATCAGATACTGACCGATTAGAAACTGGTATTTTTTTTAACAAGTTCATGCATCATTCATATCCACTACCAGGTCAAACTGAAAATAACATTCTAAGGCTTTTAAATCTGACAGTCCAGTTGACTTAGTTCGAACGGGGGCCAAAATTGAAACATTTGTCGCTTCAGCAGGTGCGGTTCTCTTTCACACCACACTGTCAAACAGACCAAACCATTTAAAAAACCTATTTACCCCCTTGCTTGTGGTGGCGCTGCACCAAGAACCACCAAAGGAAACAACACAAAAACCTTTGAAGAAGATACTGAGAAGAACTTCCCAAAACCACCAGGTACTTCTCCCACGAAAACTAGACTTGCGCATTCAATTTGGTTGTATTTACCCAGAATGCCCTGCGGTATAACCCGCTTCTTGCTTATGGAGCACTCTCCGATCTGCTTGTATCCATATGCATTTGCACCCCACCAGAGTTCACTTCAACCAAACTAAGACTTATATTTGTAGGCGGACCAGAGTTCACCTTTTGGTCCACATCAGCCTGATTGAGAATTCCCATCTCCCCAAACGAACTGAACTTTCTAGGCAAACGAACCAGAGAAAACACAGTTAGTGTGAATGCACCCTTACAGCATCAGATGTAACTAGATGCTGAAGTTACATCTGAGAATATTCAATTAGTCAATGTCAGTATAAGTGAGGAAGTTAAAAATAAAAGTTGCATGAAGGTTGTTTAAAAGAAGCTATTCATTCAGGAATCTAATAGAGAGTTAGTTGACAGGAGTTATCCGTAAGGTGAATGCATCACTGCCAAGTTACTCCACTTTATCCTCCTCAAGAGCCAAATGAAACTTGTAATGGAACAAGCAGACTTTGGAAATGTTTGAAGTCTTTTCATAATCTCTGTTAAAATGAATGGTCTACATTGTGTTAGTGATGCTTACCACACTAAACGTACAAATCACTGCCGTTTGATTTTACAATCAGTTTATAATGTCAACATTGTAATTATTTTGTCTTTGAAATATTACTGATACTGTTTAACTGTGGAGCTGTTTAACAGTGACTGCTCTTTCAGGTTCAAATATAAAATTAATAACCTATCATGAAAAGCTCATAGCTACAATAAAAAAATTATTTCATCGTCTAACAAACAAATTAGAGCTTTTTCCTCTCAAATACTAAGATAGATAGCTGTTTTTGCTGTAAAATTGGCATTTTTGTGCACAAAAAAATAAAGTTAAGGTGTATTATTATGCTATGCTGTATTTTTATTTTTTTTTGTTGAGTTTTAATTATAAATACTGCTATCCCATAACCTGAAAAAATGTACTGACTGAAATCAGAGTCAACTAAAATCTGTATCAGACTTAAAACTTGCCAGTTCATGATCAGTACATCTATAAAGTGCAGCTTTTCTGCTTTTAATCTTCTTGCTACAATATGAGAGACTGAGTATATTCTCCTGCCAGGAAAAAAAACACTTTACCACTTGTACAGCTTAATAACATACATATAGGGAACAAAACTGAAATGATCACAAAATGTTTTAAAGAACCCTCCAATATCTGCTAAGTGTTATAGTGACATACCATTTAGGTGGTGATGTTACACCTATATTGTGCCAGATAAAAGATGATAAGAGCTATCGCTGCGTGTAAGCCTAAATTAAGTGTTTAACAAAAAGGGGAGAATTACAAGCTGAGTGATGAAGCGTTTACCTCAGCCTCACAGAAAGAGGACCTTCTCGAGGGCCCTTCTAGTTTTGTAGTCATAGCTTCTCTTGGTGCTTCAGCTTTTGATTTCCTCCTATAACAACAGCACTTTCAATTGACCCCAACAACACTCAAAGCCCACAATAAAGGGAGGTAAAGCATACACTTCATTTACTTTCTGTAATTAAAATGTAGATCAGAGTCATCTATAAGTTAAAATGAGAGTGCAAACTTAAACTACAACACACCAGTTATCACTAGTAACTCTTGGTAGACATGCACTGTAGTTCCCATGCACTTCAGAATCAGATGCTACCTGAGCTTGTTTACACCAGCAAACGAAGCCACTTCTGGTTTGAGTCAAACCAGAGGTGAAAAAAAAAAGAAATATCCTCCCCCTCAAGTATTTACTGAAATGATTTTCTACCACTTCTTAAACCCTCCTTTAAAGTTCTCTTTTTGCAATAAACTGGACCCTGCCAGTCATCATGGAATAAAGAGCAGGTTTGGACCAAGTAGAACAACCACCACAGAAAAGGAACTGGAAAGAATATGCAGGAAAAGCCCCCCGTGTGCCACCAGTGAGTGGAGCAGGGAGCGATCAGGTGGTTGGTTGGCCTGCTGTAATTAACAACCTCAGCCAAAAGCAGCCAGGCATGACTGACGAATTAACATGCAGCAGCTTTCACACACTATCCCACAGATCTGTTCAGTGAGCAAAAACAGTCTGAAAATAGCCTGGCCCGCAGATACTACAGTCTGATTCAGCAAGCTTGATTAAGAAATAACTGGGAACTGTTACAAAGCTTGCAAACACAAACATTTACAGCTTAACAGAAGCTTTAAAAGTAACTTTAGCAGTAATTAATGGTATTTTACAATAGTGGCAGCTTCTGCTTTATTCATATTGTCTATAAAAGACATGCTTGTACAATTTTCCAAGTCAGTCACGCAGCAGGTTAAAGAGGTTAGGATGAATCATCTCCACTCACAGGTCGGTAACTGATGTCGACATATACTGAAGTTTTAGAGTTACAGTTTCCAACCTCTAATATTTTAAAGTTTTAAGTCCTCATATAGAGATGTCAGAGAAAGTGATGGAGTAACCAGATCTATCTGTTATATGCAAGTAAAGGTGCTTTCCCTTCTTAAATGGGTTGCTGCACACTGGTGGGTTGCTGGCTGAAGTAAAGCTACAACAATGTCCACTTCCTTAAGAGAGGGACACATTTTAAAAACATGTCTAGTCAATAAAAACAGTGTGTAAAAAGTTCAAACCCAAGACACAATCATATAAAATAAAGCCCAAAATTGTCCATGAAAAATGTTGGTCTGCAATTATAGGAATGGTTAGACTACCGTAACACAAAGATGTTTCCATTAATTTTTGATAAGGCCATAAAAAATTGACATGCCATTTTTAAAATAAAATATAAATAAACATGTAACTAATACTTTTTATCAACACTGCTTTGAAATTGTTTTAGGAATGGCAAAGCTTGCATATAACAATCAAGAATGAGCAGTAAATTGGGCTTGTTCAAGTATAAATGCTCTTTTTAAAAAATCAGTATAATGAACAGAATTATCTTAAAAAGATAAAACTCCAAGAACTGAAAGGACAGCTGTTTTTTCTGTCCTTCACCCTTCCTTTCCAAGTCCCTGTCCTTTCCTCCGTAACACCCCATCTGTAATCACCACTTCCTGGCCACACAGGATCCAACATGAACAGGAGGAAATCCTTCCTTAGCTGAAAGCATAGTAAAATCAGCAAGTTTGGGACACATCAGCGTGTACCATCAGCTGGAAAAACACACCAGCTTTATCTTTAGCCGCACATGGAAGGAAAAAAAAAACACTCAGGGACAAGCAGTGATCTGTGCAGACCTTGACGTTGTTCGCGCTAGTCTTGACATTGACTGTGTTAACGCTCCTGTAGCTGACAAGTCCCATTAAGTTAACTTTTCAAAGTTTAATCCAAGTTTCTAAAGCACCATAAAGCAGAAAATGGCTGTTGCTGTTGTTCCATTGTGAAAGAAATCAATGAAACAGAGGACGTGTCCCTATGTAAGGTCACAATTAACCATGTGTATGTCAACAAATGTTCCAATCCCAAACATCTCAAATGCACATTATCCTCCAGAAAATTACTCTTTTTCACCAGGATGTGTCCGTTTTTTACCATGAGTGTATTAATTGTATTTTAAAAACAAATTTGTATATTCACAACATTAAATGCAGAAGCGAGGATAAAAACTTTAAGTTAGAACTTTTAATATCAGTAGGTCAGATAACATCGAAAACATTCATCATTACACGACGAAAGTTCTAGTTCTTCAATGAAGCACTTTGCAGTAATTCAGTAATTACTGCCATATTTACACTCCTCCTACAAGTCTGTTTAATATTTAGAATTCCCATTTACAGCCACATGATAAATAAAATAGTTATGCAGCAGTACATTCTGCTGTGATACAATAAGATTATTTATGAATGTTATACAAGATAGTGTATTTTTTTTGTATGATCTGCAACAATAACATTGATTTTGTTTGGGTTTTTTTGTACAATGTTCACATATTGACTTATGAAGTAGGACAGTAAATTTTGCCTGTTTTGTTAAGAAGTATGTTTGTTGGCAGAAGAATAAGACCAAGATTTTGTTCTCCAAAAACCAGCAGCAAGGTTGGCGCTGACACTATAAGCCCAGTACAGTATAAGTAAGACTACAGGTTATCATCAACAAGTTCCCATCATTTTCGCCACAAAGATTTACAAAAAGTTTTAAAAAGTTATGATTTAAAATACTATATATATA
>CAEGAG010110023.1:0-21910 GCA_903067065.1 Brachyrhaphis terrabensis | reverse complement strand
CCTGTTAGTGCTGTGCTACTACCGTGTTGCTGCTGTGTTACTGCCGCGTCACAGGCACTGTTTGGAAAGAAAAGCTAAAGTATATTACTAAAACTTTGAAAACTCTTTCTGTGTACCGTCTGTATGTAGGCACATGCGGCTTATAGACAGGTGCGGCTTATGTATGTACAAAATGGTTTTTCCTCTACAAATGTACTGGGTGCGGCTTATAATCAGGTGCGCTCTATAGTCCGGAAAATACGGTACACAACTAGCATGATGCTGCCACCACCACCTTTCACTGTGGTTAAGGGGTATCAATAATGTGCAGTGTTTATTTTCTGCTACAGATATTCTATTGCACATTGGCTAAATAGTTTAATCTCAGTTTCGTTGGTAATATGGAACATATGGAAGAGGAGCAACTTCTTCCACATGTTTGCTCTGCAAATAGGAGATGTAGGATGGCCTAGCTTACGTAGGTTTGATGTTATCCCATACCACTTCTAGTTTTGGATGATAATCAGAGTATTTGAGAAAAGGTGACTGAATACCAATGCATATCACATTTTCATATTTTTAAAAATAAATTCATAACTATGTATTTCTTTTCTTCCACTTCAGAATTAAGCGCAATTGTAATATGGTTTGTCACATAAAATCTGCCCAATGCTGAAAAAACTCCCACCCGTGTTTGTGTGTTTCCATAACGTAAAGACTATAAGGTTTTAAATCCTCCCACACATCCTACATATGCTGCTACTTCTCTAGTCTAAAGAGAAGGTATGACTTCATACCTGCCATGTTTGCAGGTTGGGTGAAGACATCTTCCTGTGTGCTACGAGTGCGGTTGTCTTCCTGTGTGAAGTCATGGAAACAGGCCGCATCAGTCAGAGTTGTGGGAGTCAGCAGTACATCGACCCCTGAACCAAAAACATGCCGGAAGTCATCTGCGATCAGCCGACGGACCTTTTGGGCCTTCACAAAGTAGTGCTGGTAGTTCCTGAAAGGTGTGACATGTCCATGGTTACTTTGTGAGTTAAGTACTGGTGCCAGACACTGTAGGCGTCTAAGGCTGCTTATGGAGACAGTTTGCAGCCTTACTGTTTAAGCAGGAAGTAGTTTCCGGAAAGAATCCTCCCTCTGACTACATCGTTGAAGCCCTCGTGTCGGGTTGAAGCATACATCACCTCTGTGGAGCTCTTCATCTCACTCCGGTGGCCTGGTAGAGGAGAAAAACACCAGAACCCCCAAAACTTTGCCATCATCACATGATATGTCTGCATCACATTTAACTCCACACAGTTACGTTTGTACCGTATTCCAGCCCATCAAATCGGGCCATGTTTGACGCCACCTCTGTGTGGCAAAGGACGTGGTAGCAGACGATGGAGTACTGAGTGTGTGGGAGGGAAACCTGCTCCACCCGGGCTCCCGCTTTCTCAAACAAGTCTGCAACACGACTCCACTGAGCCAGGGTCTCCTCAGACAGGCCGGGGGCATGGTACTCCTGACACATGATGGCAGACACCAAACAACGTTACAAGCTCAGGGTTCCTGAACATTTATTTTCTGTTTTACATCTCGTTTGTTTATAGCTACATTTTAGGTACTAAAATTGAACATGCAAATTGTAAAGCTGGATGAATGAATGAATGGATGGATGGAATGGAAGAATGACTATAGTCAGCTGTAGTGGCTCTTTCTCCAACTTTTCTAAAAGCTATAAAGTGGGACTTTTTCTAATAGAACATTTGAGCTTGGGGTTTAAGCATGACTGTTTATGTATTTGTCTCTGAGTTTGTTTTTCCCATGGTCCAACTGTCAAGAGAAAAAACAGACCGACTTAATAGTAGGTCTGTGTTGGTAATAGGTGTGTAAAGGTCTCATACCCAGTGAAGCTGATGTAGATAAAAGTGTTTAATTGACAATATTAGCTCACCTTGGGGATGCCAACACAGATGTTCCTGACATCAAAGTCTTCAGGAAGCTCTGTTAGTGCTGATGGAGCAGGAACTGTAGTCGAGTCTCTAACATCAATGCCTTGGAGGACACCTGTTTGACATGTAAACAGATTTTCAGGTTACACCTGCTCTATTTTGTCCCTGCTGTTAAAATTATAACATTTCATTAGAGTTTTTCTTTTGTTTGTAGTTATTTTTCTGATATTTTTGCAATCACAACTTCAAACCTGAATGGAACAGCCAGGAGTATCATTGTAGATACGGATTAATAGTTCAGCAATACCTTTAATCCCATAATTTCCATAGTTTTAAATAAATGATTATTCAAGAAAAAATATATTCCAAGACTGAAGTTACAAATACACAATTTTTTTAAGGGGTGGTATTCTATGTTCCTGACACAAAGTGCTATTTTTATGGCACAATCAAGTACGGTAACTATGTTACCTTCAGTGGTTATAAAATTAACAAATATAAAGAAATTTGATTTTGTAAATTGATAAATGTTAACTTTTTAAGAAGTCAAAATTCTTACAAAGTTTGTACCTTAAAAACGTTGCAAAATTTAGTGATAACTAAATCTGCAAAGATGAGTGGGTAGACAATAAATGAATGAATGGAAATGCATTCGCTCATTGTAGAGGAGATCTGCCGCCCACCTGGTATATATTTTGAAAGCCTAGATGCTATAGCTCACAGAATCTGGTAGAAAGTGAGTTAGGATTAACCAATACTGTTTCTTAGATGTAATGTATTGTTGTAATGTAAAATTGTAGTCACATGTTTCACTAAATAATATGATTATTTACTTTGCTTTGGTGTTTACGTCACATCAAAGAAGCCTGGGTAAAAATATTCCTGAAGCTGTGTAAAAAATATATGTGGTTATTTGCTACAACTTCTTCTCAGATTTAATAAGATCACACCTTTTTCGAATTATAGTTGTAAAAAGTGGATGCAACGTTATTTTATTTTCAGAATATGTCATCATCCTAAAAAAGAAAGAGACAAATGTCCCCTACCTAGGACGATAGCTGCGTCACTGACGCTGCGTGTAATAATTCCAGGGACATCCATGGAATTAACTAAGGGAATGAGGCCATGCCTTGACACCAGGCCGTAAGTGGGCTTCAGGGCGAACACTCCACACAGCGCTCCGGGATTACGGGTTGAACCACCTGTGTCTGAACCCAAAGCCCTGTCAAAACATTTGCAAATATCAGTGAATATTTTTCGACTTCTTCTTCATTGTTAGTATCACTGCGCATCCTCACAGGTAGCTTGTGCATGAGGCGACAGCTGCGGCACTTCCCCCAGAACTTCCTCCAGTGATGACCCAGTCGGAGTCAGAAGCTGCTCCCCCCTGTGTTCTGTATGAAGCTGCGTAGCTCCACGGGTTTCTGACTGGACCGAACGCCCCGTCGGTACTGCCTGCACTGAGAGGACAACACACCCACACAAATTTAACTTAAAAATAAAACCACACATTTCTAAAATATTTTCTGCATTTAGATTTAGATTTACCCCATTGCAAACTCATCCATGTTAGTCTTCCCCATCAGTACGGCCCCTTGGTCAAGAAGCTTTTGTACAACTGTAGCATTGTAGGGCGGAGTGTAGTCTATAAAAAGAGTAATATTTTAACATACCTGCACTGATTTTGACTATATATAAGAAACATTTTATGCTTTAACCTTTCAGCATCTTGGAGGCACATGTTGTTCTGATATTGGCAGTGCAGAAATTGTCCTTGACTGCAAAGGGGATCCCATCCAAGGGTCCTTTGGGGATGCCTAGAACAAAATACATTAATGCGTCAACACCTGTGACCAAAATCAAAATGAGATAAGAACTTATGTAATTCAGACACCTTGAAGCAGCCTTGCTTCTGACTGTCGAGCCTGTTTCATAGCAAATTTCTCTGTAACAGTGATGTAAGCGTTCAGGTGCTGAGTTTTTTTGATGCGATTCAGACACTTCCTACAGAGCTCAGTTGGGGAGATTCTCCCCTCCCTGAATGCCAAAGACACCTGGAGAAAAGACATAAACACCATTTAAAGCAGGGAGTTACACAAGTAAACATTTAATTTCTATAGTGTGGTGTTTTGTTTACATTTATAGGACTTTCTTGTATATGTACAACAGAAACACAATACTGTATAGCTGAATAATTGTTACACTAGGTATGTTTTATAATTTCCCAATGTTTTAAAAAGCTTTCTCAAAGAAAAGACTAAATTTGGAATCGTTTCTTGTCTTAAAAATCCCAAACAGCAACAATGTTGAAACTAAGGAAGCAAAACTTCTCACTGCTATTTTGCAAGTTAGCTTAAATAAAATAAATTAGATTATGTTATACATCTTTGAGTTATTTTTTGTGATAGAAAATTTAATTGCATATTTTTAAATAATAAAAAAAAATAGGTCATGCGTTGTTCCATTTTAATTCATGAATTGGATATAATTTTATTTAATCTTGTCAAATGTATTGATGAGATTTTGTACGCAAACCTCATGCTTCAAATTAGGTGGAATTTACTAATCAGGACTTGGAGACCTGTGACTCAATGAGAATAATTTTAATCCAGTTTAACAAATTCTTTCTTTGGCCATGTCCACGAAACCCATCCCATGACGCTCATTGTTTTAGTGCTGTGCATTATAACCAGACATCTCTCTTTATTTCTCATCTCTCTTTCTTACTAACGCAACATTGAAAAAAAAAGCCTATTTCAATATAAAAAGATGAATCGGTAAATGAGCAACTAACCTCTTTCAATGTCAGTCCGAGCATATCTGCTGATTTTCTCCGGTCACCCTTCAAAACAACATCAACATTAGCACAGTGTGTTCTACCTGTAAGCCGCCATGTCTTCGTCTACGATCAACGTCTAACAGCGCTGTCTGTGATTGGCTGGCTGCTGAAGAAACAGCGTTGTGATTGGTGGAGTCACTTGCCATGTCAGGTAGCAGGAAGAAAGTTACCGAAGAATAGGACGTGGTTTTGAAATGGTTCAAATATTTTAATTACTAAATTTTCTGTAAATATTATGCATGTTTTATAATAAAATACAATTTGTAGAGTAGAAGATAGAGTAGTTTACAGCTGCACAGATTAACTGCTTTAGTTCTCCGTTTAACAGACGAACATTTTAATTGTATCGAGACTGTAAACATGAGTTGTGTTAGATATTTGATGCACAGAAGGTTGTTTCGACACCTCAGTAAATCCGTGTGTAAGCACAAACTCCATGGCTGGCAAAGAAACCAGAGCAGGCTGATCCGGACCTCCAGCAAAGCCATGACCACCATGCCTGCTTGGGTTATTGATCAATATGGAAATAATGACGTGCTGCGTTTCACAAATAACGCCAGCTTCCCCATCGTCAACTACCCCAATGAAGTGATTGTAAAGGTGTTTGCAGCTGGATTGAACCCGCTTGACGTCAGCATGAGAGGTCAGTTTAAATCGAGACCGATGAAAATTAATACTTGGAGGACTTCCTGAACTTGTCTTCCGTTTTAGAGAGAAGGACACCAGAACTGAATATCTTAAGTTTCCTGTGGTTGTATTCGTCTTTTCAGTTAAGCAATCGACCCCTCATATTTAGCCACAGCTTCCAATGACAATTTGTGTTTTTGAAAAGTGGCATGACTGTGGGCTAAACTGAGTTTTTTTTTTTTTTTTTTTGCCTTGTTCTTTGATTATTATATCTTTAATATACCTTTTTCCCATTTTTTCATTGTGACAGCAGAGTCATGCAAAACAAAATACCTCTGATTTTGTTTTGCATGACTCAGTTTTTTTTTTAAAATACTTTGTGGTTTATAGGGCCTGCATGCTTTGCAAAGGAAATTGATTTGTTGTAGTCTTCTTTTTGTGGAATGACTTGTGTTCATTTTTGCGTCTGAATTCAGAGGCATTTTAAATCTACCCTGAACTGAAAAATATACACATCTTATATTTGAGCGTATGACTTTATTTTTGCAGTGGTAATAGAAAAAATGTGGGGGAGAAAAATGCTACTGTACACCTGTTCCAGATTGTTTTGGTATTGTCTTCATGTCTCCACTGTAGTAAGTAAGAGTTTTTTTCCTCTAAAGTGATAAAACGACTTTGTCCGATTTAGGTGGCTATGGCTCTGCTACAATGGCTATGAAAAGAGATCCTCTGAATATCAAACAGACAGGCAGCGAGTTTCCTCTCATTCTGGGAAGAGACGTTTCTGGTGTCATTATGGAATGTGGCCTGGATGTGAAGTACTTCAGAGAGAGAGATGAGGTAAGAAAAACAAGCTTTGTGTTTTGGACAGAAACTAAACGTTTTATGAGAGTTAAATGAGTGTAGTTGTAATAGATGAGCAGCTTTATCTCATGTATGTGTAGGTTATTGTTTGGCATCGAAAATAGCAGAAATATAACATCTGTCACTTTTTCAGCTTGAACAGCTGAAAATGGGGTATATATATATACAGTATATATATATATATATTATTTATTTTTATTTTTATTTTTAATGGTCACTGATAGCTTGGCTCTCCTTGAGAATTCCTTCACTACAAAAACACAAAATCTCACTAAGCATTTTTGGTCTGGTTTCTTGTGCAAATATCTCGGTACACTTGAAATAAGACTAAACTAGCTTGGAAGAAGTAGGGGTTTGTTTTAAACTCAAACTTCATCAATAAATCCTTAATATTAAATAAAAAAGAGTAGTTCCACCGACAGATTATTTCACTTATAAAATGGAAAAAATGTCTTGTTATACAGAAAAATTGTGTTTCTGATTACATAGTTTTTGGTAGATGTGATGTTAGTAAGAACAGATGGAGATAGAGTTGTGTGACAAAGAAGTAATACTTAATCATATCATAACACCATCATGCTTTGCAAGAATGAGCCTCCTACCAGAAGTATGTCACCATGAATTGAAACTGTTTTTCTGGTTCATGTGTTATCTCAAAGGGAGTTTTTGCATCTCCTAAAGTTCTTGCAGCTACCTGTAGTAGAACATGCATTAATAATAGTCAATAATACATTATATTTTTTGAGCAAGCAGAATCCTGTAAAAGACTTGCGTTAAAAGAATATAAGAATAAACAATCTCAGGCAAATCAAACTTTAGAAACCTTTTTAAAAAGGTGGTGTATCACTCTTATTAATTGTAAAAAAAATGCAGATTGTTCAAAGTGTCAGATGCCTAAACCTAAAAGCACTACTCTCAAAATGTTGTAAGTTGGAATGGTTTTGCATGTAAATACATACTGAGTAGATGAGTTGGTAAAGATGACCAGTTTACTTTAGTGTCAGTAATCACAGTTAATAATACATTTTCAGTGCCCCTGATACACACTATGCAACAAGCAAAGCTAGTAAGCAGATACATGTCTGTGAAGTATATTCATTGTAAATCAACTTGACAACTATTTTGATTTAACAACAAAAGAAAAACAGGAGATTTTCCATAATAAAACTATGATACAGGCATAAGTTTTTAAACCAAACGTCAAACTGACTTCAGTGAAAAATCCTGGATTTTTTAAATTTGTTACTAGTTATTAGTTGACTTGGACTCAAAGAAGAAAGGAAAACTTCAGGCGAAGTCTAGACTAATTAGTCATTAGTCTAGTGACTGATTTGACAGGTTACAAGAAAAAATAACTTATTGAAAGCCAATTATAAAGATGTTTTCAGTGACCAAAGACTTGCGTGCAATACTGCATTTCCTTGTTACTTTCTATTGTTGGTGGGTTTCTCTTTCAGGTATGGGCAGCAATCCCACCGTGGAAACAGGGCAGTTTAGCTGAGTTTGTGGTTCTTAGTGCGAATGAGGTATGAATCTACTTCCTTCCTGAAGTATTCTTGACATAAACCTATTACATTAGTATTAAGATATTCTGACATATTGTCTAATTTTGTGAGAAATCAGTTCCCTGCTTTTTTTTTTTTTTTCTTCATGGAAGCATAAATAAAACATAATTCAAGTATGTTAACTTATTAGAAATGTGGGTGGAGCACAGCTACCTCTTTTTAAAGTCAGTATAACCTAGGAAGCTGCACTGAAATTAGTGTTCTTGTGTCTTCTGTTCAGATATCCCATAAACCAAAATCAATAAGTCACACACAGGCAGCAGCCATCCCGTATGTGGCAACCACTGCTTGGTCTGCACTGGTGAACACAGGTGGACTCAGTAAAGACAACTGTGCCAATAAACGGTGAGGAAACATGGACACACACAAAAGCCTGGCTGTCACACGTTAGGCAAACAGAATGGTGGATCAGGTTGCCTTACGGTGTCAGGGTAAATTTGATCTGTAGCAGAGTTAAAGTGGGCTAAGACCTCGCTTGTGTGGTTGATTTCATTAATTTAGATGCATCTGGTTCAGTCAACAGAAAAGCATCTGTGATGATTGTAAAGAGACAAAGATGACAACAAATAATGAAAATAAGTATTGTGGGCACCAGAGAAAACAGCAACACTTGGTACATAATACAGGTATTATGTATTTTTCTTTAGCTTTATTTTATGTTATACTCTTATTCAATCATTAAAAACATACCTGGAGTGTTGCTTTGATTCTTTCATGCATTTTTCTTGAATATCTTGTGGCTGCCATTCAGGGATATATGCAGCATTTTTGAATAGACTAGGTTGTGGTATGAAATGGCGCTATGCTCCTATGTTAAGCTATGTCTCTCAAAGCTAAAACCAGATTTCAAGGTTGAAAATACACAATACCACCCTTTAAGCCTTCTCTATTCAAAATCAGCCCTCTGTCTTATTTAAAATTGTTATTGCTAATAATGAAGCTTCAGTAAGGCTACAAATCCTGACAGATATTGGTTAATCAACATTTTTATGTGTATTTTTGTCCACTCTTTTTCCGTTTTGCAGAATTTTGATCCTTGGAGGATCTGGGGGAGTTGGAACATTTGCAATCCAGGTGTGTATTTGATGACGGCTAAGTTTTTATTTATTTATTTATTTTCATTTGATTCTTATGTCAAAATATCTCAATCTTTGTGTGGATGATAATCTAATGTCCAGATCGGCATCTGAATTAAAACTCCCAGTCTTTAGGATTTTTTTCTTATAAAAGTACATAAATTATACAGCATAGTACATTGGGGGTTTTTTTTCCATCTGGAAATGGTCAATATTTTCAAACAGGCATAATCATTTTCTTCTTATTTGTTTTTTTTTTGTAGACTGGTTTTGAATTGTTTATTTTGAAATGTTTTTACTTCACAGTTGGTAGATGGATAATGGATGAATAGATGACTTAGGTAGACTGTGGTTAAGTGGATATACTGTAGTTGTGGAGAAAACTCCACTGTGACAATGGAGCTTCCTCCACCTCCACCTATGATGTGTCCTTGGACAAGCATTTAATCCCATGTTGCTTTCTAATCTGGATGAAGGTGAATGAATCGGAATGCAGTATAAAAGCGCTTTGAGTGATGGGAATAACTGGAAAAACCCTATAAATTCAATCCCATTTGAGGCTTAAACTTTTGTCCAGATGCTGAAGGCGTGGGGAGCTCACGTGACAGTTACGTGCTCCCACAATGCCGAGCGGTTCGTAAAAGGACTCGGGGCAGATTATGTGGTCGACTACACAGCTGGACCTGTTGAAGAGCCGCTAAGTGCGCTTGAGAAGTAAGTCACTTTTGACCTACCTTTGATTTTCTGACTATCTGAACCCATTCTGTCCCACTTTTTATGATCAGTCAGTCATTGTCTCGGTTTTTGTTTCTTGCACTCTTAGATTTGACCTGGTCCTTGATAACATAGGGGGCGACACTGAGCAATGGGCTCTGGGCCTGCTTAAACCATGGACTGGAGCCAAATACGTCACTCTTGTTACACCTTTTCTTCGGAACACAGACCAACTGGGTGTAGCTGATGGGATGCTGCAGACAGCTGCTACAGTTGCCACCAAAGCTATCAAGGTATTTATGACACTGTGACATGTCTCTACTGTATTACATCTTTATCTGAACTGACTCCTGTCAAGAAAATAAATAAATAAAATCTAAAAAATGTTATAGTTATATATCTATGGTAGATTAGTGATCTGCTACTACTTGATGCTACATGTGTTTGGCAGAAAAACAGTCATGACTGAGAAAGAATATATCAGTAGGCCTGCCACAATAACAAATATTGCTTGATGATAAATTGTGCCAGTAATTATTGCAATAAGTGACTGCTGTTTAGAGACCATTTTCAAGTAATATATTGATAAAAGCATGATTAGTACCATTCACCCTCTTGAAAAACAAACAAAAAAAAAACTATCATTTTGGGATTAACACTGGGATTGTACAAAATTTAAATAACCAAAATAAAACACAACAAACAAAAACAGTAAATAAAACTAAAATAAAAATTGCACACAACCAAAACTATAACCGAGCTGGATCATGATGTTTGTATTTTGGTCATTTGCTTTCACATTGAAGAGGAAGCATCTTTCATTTTTTCTGTCCAGTTTTGGACAAATCCATATGTCTTTCTATTAACATAGAGACTTTGCGTTGACTACTATTCATTTTTTATTCTTTTTTTATAGCCTAACCTATACCCTAAACCAAGCCATTACCAGTACAGTACATGCCTCACCTAACCTAACCTAAAACTCTGTTCATTTGTTAGTCCTAAACCTAACACATTTTCCAAAACAGCACTACTGTTTGTGCTCCCCACAACGACCAGTCGCTCGTTGTGGGGAGCAGTCGGTCCCCACAACATAGCATTTGTTGGAAAAATGCTCTTTACACTGTCTTAAAAACAAGGCCACACACACAGAGTGACTTCCTGTCAGTTTACTCTCTGCGGTGAACATCAAACCATGCAGTTTGCATATCTGTGCTTTGCTGTTACTTCTCTTCTCCCTCACTGCACCACCCAATCCACAGCTTAAAGCTCATCAGGCACGAGTCTCTCATGTGTAGGTGTAATGTAAAACTAAAACATACAAAAGTGTCATTCTGCTGAAAATGGCTTCTTTATCTGCTATCTCAAGAGCAGTAAATATTTGTCTTTCCTTTGTGAAAGTACAGATGTTTTAGGGAAAATTTATGTCAGGGAAAAAAATACACTGTCTTTAATTTAAGAGTAATGTAAAAAATAATTCTATATGGCATTAACTTGTTTCTGGATTTATTGTAATCTACCTTCACTTGCACAAAAAAGCACAAAACCAAATGCCTTGCTTTCATTTCTTGTTGAACTAAGTTACATAGGGCAGATTTCTGAGGCTCAATTGTCCATGGTGAACAGTAATGCTAAGATGTTTCTTTAATCAAGTGAAGTTTTGTGTTTTATCTTTGTCATTGAACAGTTGTAATGACATTGTATACTGCGTTGTCTGTAAACAACTTGAACTGTTGAAAATGAGTGGAATAGAAACTCCCAAGAAGTATTTGAACAACTTCCGCTAGAATGGAGCTTCGTTTTTGGATTGTTTCCTCACTAACCTTTGTGTTGTGATAACGACGTGTGTTGCAGGGTGGCTGGGACAGCCCCACAGAAACTTTTGGTTCTTCTCTTGTTGAATCTTTACTGATTTGGCTGCATTTAAGTAAAGAGTTCTGCCCTGACATGTTGGTGTTTTTAGAAAGTTTTGCTTTTCAATGCAAAGTCTCAAGTGTATCATTTGAAACTCATTTAGATGTGTTAGCAGTTTTATAAACAGCTTTTTGTCATTCGTTCTGCTGACACTTTGTGGTTCATAAGTTGGGCATTGTGTTCTCTCAGAGGAACAGCCCCATTTGTCGTGAGCACCATAGCTATTCCGTGTACTGTGTATTGTGTACTTTCTCGTACACAATACATATATGGATTTGTCTTAAACTGGCGCCTTGCAAAACTATTCATTTTATATCTCTCCACACCATTGTGGTTTCTTTTTACCCTTTACTTTTTTGTCTATGAGATGAGATCATGTATAATGAAATTGAAGGAAGATGTGGCGTTGTTTTCAAAACTTCTTACTTGGTTACATTTTGCAACTGTCAATATAGGGAAACATAAGTCATGATCGAAATTTACATATTCTAAGTTTTAGCAGGAACTGAGCCCATCAAACCTCTTATACATGCATTTATAAAGCATTTTTTTAAAAAGATGTTTCATTAAAAAGGTAACTCTTGACTATCTAATGATTCATTATAAGGATTTCAGTAAAAACACTCAACTCAGTTCTGTTTTTCTGCAGCATTTAGTCAAAGGAGTTCACTACCGCTGGGGTTTCTTTGCACCGAGCGGTCCAGCTCTGGATGAGATAGGAGAAATGGTGGATGCAGGACAGGTATGAGGCCACGCTTTGTTCATGCCAACGTTATAAATGGAAGAACACATGACGAACATGCATGTTTTCTGCTCTCCTGTTAGATCTGTGCCGTGGTGGAGGAGACGTTCAGCTTCTCCCAGGTCCCTCAGGCCTTCGAGAAGGTAGAGAAGGGCCACGCCCGAGGAAAGACTGTGGTGGAAATCAGCAAAGGAGGATCTTGATGTACAAAATGGACTCTCAACAGGAGTGTGTATGTGTTTGAACAATTATGACACAATCTACTTGAAAATAAATGAAATGTGGCAGCTTCCGCTACTTTTTTAATATCAGAAAACACAAAACCTTAAGCAAGGTCACTGTGTTTGCTGCTACTGCAGTGTGACATTTGGACAAAGAGATAAGGAAATAGGTCTGGAAGATACACTTCTCAAAATTTTTGCCATTGTCACTTAAATAAAATGTCATACTGTAACTTTCTGCTGCATTAACAAATGTGCAATTATTTTAACTTTAAATAAAACAAAGATTTTAGTGAAATCAGCTAGATTGGTGTTTTGTAACACAATGTGACATTCTAAACATTTTGTTTAAAATTTTTTTTTAAAGGAATTTTGACATTAGACAAGGTTGTAAAATTGATTCTTTTCAAATTTGTTTTTTTTTTTTTAAATCTCCTTAAATCGAAAGTCTTCAAGTGAAGTTAACAGCAGATCGAAGAAAACAGTGACAAGTCATTTTTATTTTATTGCAACAGCCTGTAACATCAAATGTTTTCTCACATATTTACAACCACTAGGGGGAAATATTCTAATTGCATTTCTGTTTAAAATGCAATTAGAATATTGCATTTACAATCGAGGCGAATTATGTACAGTGTAATGAAGAAGGCACAGTTTATGTCAAAAAGTCCTAAACAGATATACAAACTTTATACAAGATCATTTTGATCTATGCAAAGAAGCCATTTCTGGAGTGTAGGCTTGATGCCTTCTGTAACATCCTAAAGTAAGATATATACATTCATATCCTCAGGAAAATTAGAGATTTATGACTCTTGTTATGAAAAGTACCACAGTTGATAAAGTATGCAGCATCAGAACAAGGCAGAGTTTTTGCTACTTGAAGAGAAAACGTGGAGTCTTTGATACTAAATGCTTGACAAAAACTTAAAGGTGTCTTCTTAAGTAAATTATATGTTCTAAACAGCAGACACCAGCTCATAGTTTTCCTTCTCTCAAAGAATGAACAGGTGGAAATATCCACGGCAAATGTGCTTAAAAGCAGTCGGCTAATTGTTTGGTCCTCATCAGATCACAGAATCTCTAAAATCCACCTCTGGATCCACTTCTTTTCATCCAAGTCGTTCAGGATGATCTGGTTCTTGTCGTACTGATGACCTCCTGCAGAAAAACAGCGATATTTGTTAAACTACAACCACAATTTGAAATGCTGAGGGTTGATGCTGTAGTTAGTCACTGCTGCACTGCTTTTTTAAACCAGGAGATGGCGCTGTTGGATTAAGACATAATCTAAATCACCACAACAGCACATGAAGGTCTCTGGTGAGCTTGTTTTGTTTTAAAAACACACAGTACAACTATTTATTGAAAGATAAAGGGTATTTTATGAACATTTTGATCAAACACTCTAGAGATGGAAGTGTCTGACCTTTGACTTCCACGATGAGATTTGGGTTAAGGTGGCAGCGGACCAGTCCGTCCTGGGTGATACTCCACAGCTGGTTGTCTTTGCCTCGCTCTGGAGAGATGCAGAGTCTTGTACCAGATATTACCATGCTACCTGCCGTCTCCAGGAAGCATTCCTCCATCAGCTGGGGACAGAGAGGACGGATTTGGCATAAAATTCAAAAATACAGAGCGGTGTTGCCTAAAAACAGCACAAAATTAGTTAAAATAATTGCTTCTTTGTGGAATTACTAAAACACGCCTTTGTTTCTTTTCTTTTTTTTTTTTTTTAAACTGAATTTACTGGAATCTTCCACTGTTATGAGTAGATGAAAGGCTTCATCAATATTTCAGTCGTTCTGGAGGATGATGATGAAGATGTGTACCTTGCAGGATATTTGTCCATCTCGGTAGAGCCAGAGCTGCTCTTCTCCTCCCGTCTCCTCCACAGCTTGGATCCTCATCAGTTTGATGTCATCCAGCGTTCCAGTCAGAGTCATCAGACATCCCGTCTCCCTGTTCCGCAGACGGAAGTACATTGGTTTCTGTTGGAAGAAAACATGACAATAACTGGGATGCATTTATCTGAACACAGCAATTACTCAAACTATCCCCTCCCCCAACAACTTCCATCTCAAAAACATGATTTTTGGCTGTTCTGTTCATTATCAAAGTCAGCAAAAGTCAGTTTCTGATTGGTGCATGTCACTTCTTCCACACCTGCATCAGTGGACGGAGGGACCCTATTCGCTGCCTGTTGCTCTGCTTGCAAAAGTCACCCACTTCACCCGGACGGATAAACAGCTGTCGGCCTCTGTAGCTGTTTCCTTCATACAGCACCCACCTGCAGAGAACGCCATTAGATGCGTCAGGTTAGTCTCTGTATTTATTGTAAGACTTTTCCAGACTTAGCTTTTTGAGTTATTAGTCCTTTATGTTAATTTTCAAACATTATAAAATATATCAATATAGCTCATGATACATTTCTAGCAGATGTTTCTTTAGCGGACTGGATTAAAATATAGAACCAGGAAAAAACAAAAACTAAAAGAAGGGAAGTACAAAAGATGGAAGTAAGGAATAAAAAGAGACTATAGAAAGGAAGAACAGTAGGACACAAGAAAGGAAAAAATTAAATATGTACAGGAAAAAGGGATTGACAGATCTTTAATTGCCATACCTATCTGGACCAGGAAAACAAATGTACAGGAGCAATTAGTATTTACACCAACGCCCAACTTAAAATCAGATTCTACGTACATTCCTCCCTCCACCAGCAGGGAGCGTATGCTTGAATTCATGCCAGTCTGCAGCAGGTTTACTGCTCCGCTCGTCAAAGCGACCCTGCGACCTCTGCAGCCCACTTTGCTGAACAAGATGATGGAGGGCAGGGAGAACTCCTGCAGATTAAAGATTTACTTAATAACTGATGCATGTGAAACATTTACTAGACATTTCACTTCAGTTTTAAAGACAATACACACATGTCCAGTTGTCTGCACTGATCGAATGATGGAGTCTGACGATAAGAGGCCCATGGCCTCCGTGTTAGGGTACTCTCCTTGCTCCAGGACATACATGTTCCCTTTGAACTTAGCTTCCTCATACGCCACCCAGCTGAAACATAACAATATTCATTATTTTAGTTTTAACATTGATTTTTAGTTTTGCTACATATAACATATCAATGGAAATGCCATGGAAGAATATCAACGAGAAATATTAACTTAAGTTGATGGTTTTCTAGAAGGAAGCCAAAGAACAAGAGGGATATTCTTACAGTGGATATGTACAGATGAGTCTACTATATGGAAAACTAATTTGTTACACTGCTTATTGCACATGTGACCATTATAAAAGGAGCTCCTTTATAGTCTGCAAAGAGGTGATCTTATGCAACAAGACCATAAAGTAATAATTATTTTCTATTGTGGAAAATGTACATCAAATGACAAAATTTCTCTCTGGAAACAATTGAGTAAACCTAAAACTATTGTTACTGAAAAGGCATTAACTACCGTTCCTGACTACAGTAGAGAACGTGTTACACTTTGGAATATAAAAAAAAAATGTAAATGATGTTAATCTTTTCTTTCTGGCATATTTACCTGCCAACTTGGACTTTACATGACTTGGGTGTGAAATCAGCATCCAGAGCATCTGTACTGTTGTCCAAAGCCAGCAGCCTTCCCTGAAACTCTGGTTCAGAGTACAACTGGATCTGTAAAACATTCAAACAGGTTTAGCAACTGAGGGAGAAAATCATATTAATACTCTTCATGATGCCTTTTTAATAAAAATCTGTGAAAGAAGAGATAATACCTTAAACCGCGTTGTTCCCATCAGCATGTCCTGCAGAACAAAATAAAGGGCTCTGTTAGAGGTTTTTGTTTAAAATAATCAACCAGAAAAAGACGTTACACCCAGAACCTAACGGATCCTCACATGGAAGATGGGCTGTATGGAGGAAATTCTGAAGTTCTGGGCTCCCCAGTCCTCTGGGTTTGAGTACATGCCTTTCTCCAGGACATAGAGCTCTCCGCTGAAGCCAGGTTGTTCAAACGCCACCCAGCTGCAGTTTTCCCAAACAACACACATTCAGTTGCACAATAACTTATTCATAAGCAGATCTGTCTTTATTTTTGCAATAATGTAAAGTTTAGGGCTGAAGGTTAATGGTTGAAGGGGAATGACTACAAGATAAAAAAAGTGTTAAATTTCTTCATGATCTGTACGAATGAGGAACTTTAGAGTCAAGGAGGATTGATAATGTTATAACTGTACACAATAGATGAATAACTTCTTATGTTTATAAGTCTTAAACAGATTAAAATGTTGATTTTGGAGACAACAAACAGCAATTTTAAGTATTTTATGCAGGGAATGTGAGCTGCAGGGATCGGTTCTCCAAATGAATCTCTGCCTTTACTGCATCATAAAAAACAGCTCTTCATGACTGAGAGGTTGTAAAAGTACAGGTGAGACAGATTTAAAGCAAACAGAAAAATATCATATAAAATCAGCTAAAGTTTAGCCACATTCTAAGTGTGACATAGCACAGAAACAGCACACAGCTCAAGCCTAAGACTTAATTTTAGTCTTTTAAGTCCTTACAATAAAACTAATGGCAATGTCTTCTTGAAAGGTGACTCATGTTAGTGTTAATTGGAAGTTGACTAGGAGCTATATAAATTCTTCTGCAGGGAAGGGTTTTAGAGAGGAAGCCAGGCTTTGAAAAGAAGAGCTGAAGCAAAGCAGACAGGGATGTGGCCTGCAAGATGCATAGAGTTAATGGGAATGGTTGTTTCGAAATGAGATCAACATTCTGTTTGGAAATAAGCAACTTTGAATGATTTAAACCATTATAAGTAACCCACTGTACTACAGTATGTGAGAAAAGCTATGACATAGTTAAAATGCTTTGGGAACAGCTCCTTCAAGTTAAAAGTAAAAACAGTCACTTTTTGTGCAAACTTCAATTGGGGTGATTTACTTTGAGTTAGACACAACTACCGTAGTTTGACATCATCACCTTGTTGTCTGAATCATTGATATATGATGTGGTGCAAAATAGCTATTAATATATCAGTGGTGCACACTTTGTTTTTAATTAGATTCTGCAAAAAAACCCACTATGCTTTAAATTGGTGACACCAATCTGGCCTATAGTTTGTTAAAATATTGCAAAAGTTTTAAAAAACAACAACAATATAAAACATTCACAGGAAACCTATCACTGCTGAAGATAGAGAAATAGTGCTTTACCTTCTGTCAATCTATTTTGAAAAATTGATTAGTTATTTCATTAGTTACTGTAGATCAAATACATCAAAACACTACTGGATAGTAAGGATAAACCAAATAATCAACTTGCCAATTAGTTAATCAATTAATTAAAAAAGACAAATAACCATAGAAGGGATGGCATAGAAGTGCATAAAGTTGTTGCAAGCAGCTGAATGTGGTGCTTTATGCTTAGATGGAGGCATACAAGAAATGGAAAAGACAATCTAAAATGACCTAAAAGTTATGTTGCCAATCTATAGTTATTGATTCACTAAGCTATGTGCAAAATAGCTATTAAGAAATATATTTTCACTTTTTGGATACTCAAACATTTCCATCATTTCACAGGTTTAGGTAATGTAACAGAAGTACAATCAAGTCTTCAGAATTTCTTGAGTCACCAGTAGAAATATCTGCCGTCAACGAACATTAAGAGACTTTTTAAAATCTTTTGTATGTCCTGCCATATTAGTTAAAACAATCAATTTATTTAAAAATTTGTGTTAGTATTTTTGAGCGAGTAGGTGTGCATGTTTTGTGTGATATAAGTCTTAGTCTTGGCTGTAAGATGAGAAGCAAGCCCAAATCTTTCAAAGTACACAACAGATACTGTTTCCTCCCTGTGTTGGTGAGCTGGACTTTACTGTGTTCAACAGAAACCGGTTAACTTACACTCCTCCTGTGACGGTGGCTGATTGTGTTTTAGTGCTACGGCCAACTTCTTCCATGTTGATGACGGGACCCACCAAGTCCATGTGGCCCCCCCGCTCATTAAAATTAGGATCACTGAACAGTTTCAGGTGTGGGGACTGGAAATCCTGGGGAACAGCATAATATAGGATGAAATAACAAGTGTTTACGTCAAAAGTAAAAATTCACCCACATTAAACTTGAAATTCTTCAAAAGATGCTTACTGCAAGTATAGGCCGCAGTGATTGTAGGCCGTCCTCAGATCCTCCCCACTCACTGCAGTGAGGATACTCCCCCTCCTCCAGGATGTACTGCTGGCCTTCAAAGTCTGTCTCCTGATAGCCAACCCAGCTTCAAGACAAAACAAGAGTATCTTAGAGACACTATTTCAAAATTATTCGGTAACTTTAAATACAAAATGATTGGTTGCTCACTCCAATACAGTACTTACAGACCCCCAAGAATCTTTATAGAGCCAACTGAACAAAGAGTTGTGTTCTTCCCATCTGTTTGTTGTTGTTCCAGCAAGTTGTAGACATCACCATCCAGCTCCAAACACTGTCCATCAAAGTTTGGCTTTTCAAACACAAGAGCCTAGAGTAGAAAATGAGAATAGGGAGCAAAAGCTTAGTGCAAGTTGGTAATTTTTGGTCGGTTCTCGTCTTTGTTAAAGATGTGTAGTTTGGTCATATGTTTTGTACCCAATCTTGCTGAAAAGTCAAATGACACACCCTTGCCAGTTTTCTGCTGAAACTCAATATAAAATGGCTTGGTCTTTTAAAAAGTCCATGATGCCATGCATTCTAACAGGGCGCCTTTTGTGTCTTTGGAAGGGAAACAGGTCCATAACCTCACAAATCTTCCACTGCACTTAACAACAGACATGGTCTGTTTTTTTAAGGTTTGTCTGGTACTGGTAGTCTTTACTGACAGTAGAATAGACAGGAAATGGACACAAAGAGAAAAGGGGAAGACATGCAGCAAAGGTCCCAGGGTCAATAAACAAACCTAACGGCTGCATCAAGGACTATATGCTACACTCCTCCCTGACATGGCAGTTTTGGCTGAAGTTATCTTGCACTGAGCGTCAGCGATTTTGTACTCTAACAAATGTTTGTAGGAGCAAATGTTTGTAGCAAAGATTTGAGCTCAAATTGACCCGTATGTTTTCTGGATTGGTTCTTTCATAACTTTAATTATCACCTGACTGATATGGGAAGTTTAGGCAAAGACCTACTTTATAATCTTGAAGCCATTTCAAGACTAATAAAATCAATCCCTGATTTAATGCTCTCTCTCTCTCTCTTTCGCTCTCTGCCCAAACAATAACTATAGAAGTAGTTTTGTGAACACTACTCTGTTGATTTTAGGATTTTTAATATGTATTAATACACTTATAAGTCATCCTAAGCACAATTAATGTCCATTTATTTCAGACCTATAGTTGAGTTTATTGAAGAATCTGTTGCCTAATAAGACCAAAAGAGTTCTTGTTTTAATTTTTTTCTATAACTGCAAAGTTCATTTTACATGTTTGGAATCATTATTTTACAGGAAAATCCCTGAATCATATGCTCTATTGTTAGGTTGTTAGGCTGTTATGCATGCTTCAATAAATCACAGTTTCCTAACCCTCTGAATCTGAGCCAGGCCATCAGCACCGCTAAGCATCAGGCAAATATGCAGAGGCTGATTTTCAGTTATTCTGCTTATCAGCAGCAATCTTTGCCTCTAAAAGTGAGTTCTTTCGGGTATTTACAGAAAAAAACTAACAAAGACTCAGCACTTCAGCATGTTTGTGGTAAAACAAGAACAGGTCGAATAAGTAAGATGTGATAGAAACTGGGACGAACCTTAACATCAACTGGATGCTCCACCCTTATTGGTCCCTGAAATTGAGACATATAATATTAACCAAACACAGCTAATCAATTTTTACAGAATTACAAATATGTAATACACTTTACCATTCGGAGCGGTCTTATAGAGCCAATGAAAGGCTCAGAGAAACCCCAACTCTGTGGGTGGGGATACTCTCCCTCCACTAGCACTTCAACCAGTCCATCAAATCCTGGATCAGAGTACACCAACCAGCTACACATAAAGGCAGAGATTATATCACACAAATGTATAGAATTTTGATTTAAAACTCCCAAGCAAAGGCTAATGACAGTCATAACAGGAACACTTTCACTGTTTAAACCATGAGGCAGCATCAACCATCAATAATCCACAGCAGTTCAACTATGACAACCACAAGCTGTGGCCTGCTGCTCGCATTCCTCCACAGACACAACACAGATGATGTTCACATAAACTTTTTCCCAATTCTCAAGAAAGATTATTCAATGTAGAGTATTGCATTCGAACCCATACAAGAATTCACACCGCTTGGACTTGTTCAAATTATGTCCCATTACCATCACAAACATCAAAGTGTTCTTATTGGGATTTTATTTGACAAGTCAACACAAAGTGGTTCATAGTTGCAAAGTGGAAAGAAAATGATGCATGGTTTTCAAATGTTTATAAGTAACACTTTCGGAAGAGTGACATGCATTTATCTACAGCCCCAATGAGCCAAAGATTTGCAGAACCACCTTTCGCTGCAACTACAAATCATTTGAGATATGTCTCAACAATATTTGCACATTGGGAGACATTTTTGCATATTCTGTTTTATTTGCCGAAACTTAGTCAGATTGAATAGAGACTGTTTTTTCACATCTTGTCAAATATTCTTAGTTGGATTTATGTCTGGACTTTGGATCATTCTAACACATGAATATGCTTTGTTCTAATCAATTCCATTTCTGCTCTAGTTGTGAGCTAAGGCTCACTATCCTGCTAAGATTTCTTCCAGTATTCCCCTTTATTTAGCTTGACCCATCTTCCTTATCCCTGCACAAAGGAAGCATTGCAATAGCAAGAATCTGTTTGGGAGGTTTTCATTGTTAGTCCAGAGCTTTTTCTCTAACCTGTCTGAAAAGTTCCTTGAGTTCCTTCAGTCATATCTTTTATCCTCAAATGTTCACTCACACGAATACAAGCGGCCGAAATGGGTTTTCTCCATAGGGTGTCTGGACTCTCCCTTAGAGATAGGGTGAGAAGCTCGGTCATCCGGGAGGGACTTAGAGTAAAGCCGCTGCTCCTTCTCGTCGAGAGGAGCCAGTTGAGGTGGCTCAGGCATTTGGTCAGGATGCCTCCTGGACGCCTCCCTGGTGAGGTGTTCTGGGCACGTCCCACCAGGAGGAGGCCCTAGGGAAGACCCAGGACATGCTGGAGAGACTATGTTTCTCAGCTGGCCTGGGAAAGCCTTGGGCCTGGAGGAGCTGGAACAAGTGGCTGGGAGAGGGAAGTCTGGGCCTCCCTTCTTAAGCTGATACCCCAGCAACCCGACCCCAGATAAGCGGAAGAAAATGGATTGACGGATGGATGGATGGATGGATGGATGGATGGATGGATGGATGTTCACTCACAAACCTTTGAAGCCATCACAGAGCTGC
>CAEGAG010109996.1:0-15472 GCA_903067065.1 Brachyrhaphis terrabensis | reverse complement strand
ACACAATGTTGCTAATAACTCAATGTTTGAGCTTCAAGTCTTAATTTGTTGATCAAGTGAGTGAAGACTGTGAGGCAGGATTTAGACAGGGATTAGAGTAATTTATTAGATCTACTCAAACGTGTGTAATTATATGTTTTATGGCACTATGGGTCTGTATGTATATGGAAAGACATACTGTGTGGGTTTGTGTGTGTGTCTAGTTGCTCTTTGGGCGATATACTTGCTTGTCTTAACCCAATACTGCAAGTAAAACAAGGTTTTTACAAATTGTGCTAGAATACATATACTGTACTTTCTTTCTCATCTCATAAATAAACAGTAAAAATGTCCAGTTTCAGTTTCCAGTTTCCACACACATATTAAGTTTGGTGTGTTTGTTCACGATTACAATGGATGAGCTCATGTTGACGGTTCACAGGATCAGTAGGCAGTTAAAGGGGGGAGGGGTGTAGCTGTGTGGCCCTGGAACTGCAACTGACAAACTCTATTCATGTTCACCACAGCAGCCAAATTCCTCCCCACAGCAGACTCACACCGCAAAACTCCCACTGGACCAAACTGAGAGTGAAAGGGTGATTTTATCAACTGTTGCATCTCTACAAGGCCCTTTTTTCAAATCTGAACAAGTCGATATCACAAATTTATCTAATATTTAATAAGTAGTTAAATTTGTCACATTTTTAGGATGGTAATTTATCCATGAAAACAAACTATAAATATTCCCAAAATTATTTCAGGTTCAGAGCTGAAGTTAACCTCAAACAAGAATTAGGTTTCTTAAAATTCAAAGATGGCAACCTAAAATATTCTGGAACAAAAACCATAGCAATATGAACAATAATTAGAGCATTTCAGTGCTGCAGCACTTGGATAAGGAAACAGTGTCCTGAATCATCTCCTGTCTGTGAGAACTCCTCAGCTAACCTAGTTAAAACATTCAGAAAAAAACAGAACACATTGATGGTGCTGGACAAGTAGACAATAAACTCTTTAGGAAAGAAGGAAAGTGCAGGCCTGCTAAATCACTTGCTCTGCAGACCAATGACACAGAACAGGAAGGGAAGGGGAGAGAAAAGAACACTGAACTTTTCTCAGGTTACCTAAAAACATTAGGAGGGTTAGGAAAAGGTTTGAACATCAATAATACAGCTACTAACATGCTAACACCTTCTGTGCTAACAGTACTTCTCTTATAACACTCATTGTAAAGAGCAGCTATGAACTTCCTGAGTTATTTTTGTCAGGATATTAATCTGGCAGCTGTAAAGAAAAATGATATTAATTTATCAATACAACTTTCTGGTATTTGTGTTTAGCCATGAAGAATTTGAAAGCACAAGTGAGAGCAAGGAAATCCTTTTTAGTACAAAGCTACCTTTGAGATTGCATGATGTAAGAAGATATTCTCATTCTCTTGTTCTTTCTATGTCTTTCTCAGACATACAGACACACATGCGCACCCCCCCCCCCCCACATGCCCACACAAAACAGAATCAAGCAGAACTGTGTAAAAAGGCAATGGCCAATCAAGCTTAAGCAGAGCTCAGATTTTATAGGCGTCTATGGCGTGATCCAATACTCGCACATTAAAGTCACATAATGTTAAATGACATTTACAGAATTTTACTGACACATGTGCAATGAGACCAAAACATTTTTTCTCGGTTTACTATGTTTACCTTGTCCATTTGACATCTATTTGGTGGAAGTAAACAATTTATGGTATGGTAAATCAAGTCATTCAATTTGTACAAAGTTGAAAGACTTAATGTGTCTTTTTTTTGTAAAAAGTTAGAGAGCTGGAACTAAACAATGAGCAACATTTCTGATTTGTGTGGAGGGATTGGGGTTAAATGGAGTAGTGGAGTTAAATGTTAATGAGGGCAGTGAGATGT
Organism: Brachyrhaphis terrabensis; assembly: GCA_903067065.1. Classification (NCBI taxonomy): domain Eukaryota; kingdom Metazoa; phylum Chordata; class Actinopteri; order Cyprinodontiformes; family Poeciliidae; genus Brachyrhaphis; species Brachyrhaphis terrabensis. The sequence goes on along the minus strand of CAEGAG010109996.1, from coordinate 13,574 downwards.
GAACAAACTGCTTCCAGTCTGATGCATCCATTCAGCGTGTTTCAGTTGAACTGTGGGGGTCAAACACTCAAATCTCAATATTAATACATGACGATGAGCCAGTAGATCATCACTGTTTGTTTTGTGTGTGTGCGTGTTCGTGTGTGTATGTGCATGTGTGCATATGCATATTACATCTACACCAGACTTAAACTCCAATTTTTTCATTTTTGTTTTCTGCTTTTTTAGAATGCAGTGTCTCCCCCAAATTAATTGGGTTTTGTTTGGGGTTTTTTTTAACACTTTTCCATGAATGTTTCTTTGCTAAATTACTGAAATTATTGAATAATATGACTGTGATTACTAATAAATAAATTCAAGCATCTTCAAATGACATGTAATCATCCAATTTATAACTTCAGTATTAATATTTTGATTGTTAGAATAAATGTTTTTTAAAATATATTTCTGACAGTGGCACAGTTGGTAGTACTGTTGCCTTACAGCAAAAAGGTCCTGGGTTCGAATCCCAGCCTGGGGATTTTCTGGATGGAGTTTGCATGTTTCTCCCTGTGCATGGTGGGTTCCCTACAGGTGCTCCGGAGCACTTACAGACCACCGCTTCAGCAACCTCCACTAGTATCAAGAGGGATTTTCTGAAAGGTTCCTTCTCTCTACTAAAATGAGGTAAACATTATGTGCAATTGTATAATTACATCTGTTTGCAGCCATTTGAAAATGTAAATGTTGATTTGGGAGCGAGGTCAGCAGGAGTTTATTTGAATTTAAAGTGACAAGAGCCCCTAAAACAGCTCATTCTGAAAGGAGCTCAAAATAGGACGAACTGACAGACTAAAATCTCACTAGCTAAGAATGATTTTGTGCAAAAAAAAAAAAAAAGCAATGAACATGTTTTAGTATAACTCACAGACCTATCCTAATATGTTCTTGAAAGCATAATAGAGCCTCTAATTTTTTCTTTGTATCTTCTTCCTCTTGGATCAACTTTTATAAAATCTCCTTTCATTGCTACGCCGATGATTACCAAATCCTGCTTTAAGGCGAATTGATTCTTGGTCCATCAAAACCCTGATAGTGTTTCAAGAATCTTAAAGCTTGCATGGCCCTAAATTCTCTGTATTTTAATAAAAGAAAATGACCAGCGTACTAATTTTTGAAATGTGTCCAGTTGATTTCAACCCCCTGGTAATGTGCACTAAGACCACAGTTACAAATCTGGCTTTTTAAGGTGGACATTGATTTCAGTCTTGATGGCCACAGTCAAATCAGTTTTTATTATTAAAAGAAATGAGCAAATATAAAAACCTATTCTGTCAAGGCAACACTTTGAAACAGTACTTCATGCCTTCATTTTAGCACAACTGAAATACTGTAGTTCCGTCCATATCGGAGTCAGCCACTCTCCACCGAAGGGAGCAGCATGTCGGACCAAAGTCGGACTGCCATGGTTTTGGGATGTGCATTTTCACACAGACCTCTCACGGTCCAGAGGACACCAAGCCGAGCTGCCCGTCCTGCTGCACTACATGTCATGGCGTCCTGCTCTGTATGAGGTTTACAACAGCAAAGTAAACACAGCAATCATGGCAGAGAGGAACAACTACTATGAGTTCAGAAGTTTGGAGGAGAAGAAAGTATTAATCGTCTGGCTGGAAAATTTCTTTAGTTTTCACATTATCAGTATAATAAAAAAAAAAAAAAGAACGGAAGGCATCGGTGAGACATTCTCGGACCAGAACCAAGCAGGGGGAGTTTAATATTTCAGTACAAACTTCCTCACTGCCTCGAAAAACTGCTCCTCAAAATCAGCTCTCTGACTGAAGAACTTCTGTTCTGACTATCTGTACCAGCCAGCAATCCTTTCTGCCTCGCAGAGTCAGAAGAGCGGCTCATGAAAGTTTTGTTTATGTGGAACTGTTTTCCACATAAATAAACACACCCATGAAATTAAGGACAGGAGGCCAAAAGTTCGCCAGGCGGGACGTCGCACAGCTGTCACAATCGTTACGTTTCCATTCACCATATAAACGCCAATTTAAAAAGTAGGATCAGGTGGTTTTTCAGCCATATCAAAATTAGTGTAGTCAGCAAAACTACAATAGAAACACATTTTTCACATCAGATGAGCCACCTGGTCAACAACTAGATGTTACTACTGATGGAAAAGATGCCAGATGGCCTCACATGGTATTATTTCCAAACCATGTGGTTTGGTATTATTTTGTGTTAACAGAATAACACAAAAATGTTTGTGTTAATATTTTTTAACACAAACTCACTGTGGGCCACTGGTGGACTGAGCCACCACCAGGCCTAGCAGGTTTTCTGGGGGAAACCTCGACTGATGTTCAGCACTTTGTTTCAGCTTAGAAATACAGTTGATGGTGATGATGACATCACTACAGTGACTAAAATAGAAAAAAAGAACACTACCATAACGCCTCGGTAACAGTGACGTAGGATGCTTTGGACAATAGGATGAAAAGCACTAAGGAGCTGGAAAATGAAATCATACTTGTTTAAAAAAAAACACCTAAATCTTAGGCCTGCTCTGTCTATTTCCAACCTTTAGTACAATTATCGACAAAATCATGTAGCTGCAGTACTATAAAACTAATAAAGGTAAAACTATTTTACAAATGATTACTATAATTTAAGTTAAACTGAAAAGCCCTTTGTTCCATATTCTGATGTCCATCTGGAAATTCAACAAGTCACCTCCACCTTACATTTCTTTACATAGCGATGCTGCTCTGTGATTGGCTAATTAGCTATTTGTGATAACAAGAAATTGAACAAGTATATTTTGTAAAGTAGCTGGTGAATATAATTTAGATCTTCTCTTGTCCTTTACTTGTAATGGGCTGAAGCTCATCTCCTCAACACGTTTCTCCAGCCCTGAGTTCTCATTTCACTGGGATCTTTGTGCCTCTGCTGTAAGCATGGTTACTCACTGCAGCTCGTTAAAAAGGATCAGTAATACAGCAGACCTTAGTAGACAGCCTGCAAAAGAGTGAAGTAATTTGTGTTGTAAAAGGAGGAAGAAAGAACATCATCAGTCAGCGTAGAAAACACCATGTGAGCCACTCCCACAAGCTGCCCACAGAATTCTGCACTGCAATCCTTAGCTTATTAAAATGGGAATTCTACAAACACAATATCCTACTCATCAGTTATAAATGATCACTATTCTGTCAGTTCAAAGAAATGTGTGGAGAAACAGCTAAACTCTCACCGACAGGCGATAAAAAAAATAAAAAATAAATAAATAAAGGACAACCCTCAAAATAAAATCACAAAGACAGCCAATAGTGCTCCGGGCATCTGGGCTTACACAAGCAGCATTCAGCAGGACTGAAGCTTTTGCAGAGAACAATAGCAACTCCCCTTAGCCCCCCCATCTCCCCCTTCCACTATAATGGACCATTCCAGCACAAACAGGCAAGGAAAGAGCCTTGAATCCATAGAAACCTCCACCTCCCCCCTTCTCTCCCACACTCTTTCTCTTAAACACATCGAGAGCAAGAAGGAGGGAGGAGCCTCCAGGGTGATGGCATTTGGCACAAAGATGCAAAGAATGCCCTGGGGAAAGAGGGGGGCGGGGTGGGGGTAGAAGGATGTTCTCATAAACCTCTCTTCCACTGTATGGATGTCACTGTGCACTGTAAAGAAGCATACCCCACTGTAGCGGCTCCTCTGCACGTTCTCATGCTTGTAATGTGCAGCCATGCGGTCACAATTCACAGTTCAACCTCATCAAGGTCAAACCACAGAGCAAGGGAATCCGTCAGACAAAAGGATATTACAAGTCAAAGTGTTGCAGTGCAAATTTAGGAGAGGAGTGAGTTCAAGATTTTCACTAATCCATCAATATTTCATCTAAAGAAGACTTTTTTTTCTTTGCTTCAAATTGTAATGAAGACGATCACACACCCACATTCAGTGGGTTGTATAGTAACGAAGTAAAAACACTTCACTACTTTACTTAAGTATATTTTGGAGTACTTCATACTTTCCTCGAGTATGAAAATTTTTGATAACTTTCACTTTTACTTCACTATATTTCCGAACTTAATTGCATACTTTTACTCCGATACATTTTCAATGTGTGGTTTAGTTACTCGTTACAAAAAAGCGAGAGAGAGAAACGCAAGTGTTTTGACCCCACCTACTGATTGACTGCAACAAAGTCGGTAGCCTACTTGCCTGGGCTTGTTCATCACCACCAATAGGATACACCTGTTTCGCTTCTCCCATTAAACACAAAGCAAGTCTCGCAATCAGCAGCAGCCACATGGAGAAGGAGATGGAGACCACAACGACTGCAACTACGTCGGACACGGCTCCAGGGGAACCACCAACTGGTGATGACAGCCCATGGCCTTATTTAAACACAATATACTCTTTCGTGGGTGTTAAAGATTCGTCGTACCGCATGAAGTGTACGTTATGCCCAAAGATGTGGAAATTCTATCTTACAAAAACTCCCCGTCCAACTTGAAGAAAAACATCCAGGTAACTTCTTATGAAATGGTTATAATCCTCCTGTTTCAGTAACTATAGCTTGGTCACCAGGCACTATTGTGAAATCTTGAGCGTAACGTTACCTGTGTAAATGAACTTTGTTTGGCATTGTTTCAGTTCCACATGTGGTGTATTTAGCTTAGGCCTAATGTTAACTGTAGCAGGCTACCTAGACTCCTCTGTTCAAGGGGTGACGGAAGCCATAGCGATAGCAATTTAGACTAAATTTAACGAAGATGGGAAAGGCATGCAAGTTCAAAACCACAAACCATTAACGTGCTACTCTTTAAAACTGGAACAAACTTTGTGTGTGCTTCTGCTGTCTTAACAAAGCCAAGCCAAATGCAGTTTGAATTTCAAACTGCATTTGCCTTGTTTTACTTTTTACTTATACTTTTCATTACATTACTTGAGTACATCCATTTTTACAGTAATTTCCATACTTAAGTACAAGACGTTTCAGATACTTTAAGACTTTAACTCAAGTAACATTTCAGTCAGTGACTTGGACTTTTACCAAAGTCATATTTTGGAAAGGTACCTATACTTTTACTTGACTCTGAGATTTCAGTACTTTACACAACACTGGACTTGGATTTGCACTCTAAAAACTTGAGACTGGACTTGGACTTGTGCCCTGACCTGTAGAGAACTGACCTCTGACCCTGTGCGCCCCAGGGTAACGTGGTTCTGTGGAAGCCCAGTGACACGGCTGTCTCGGCCAGCTACGCGGTCTACCGAGTCCTGCGCGAGTGCGGCCTGCCGCCCAACATCATCCAGTTCCTGCCGGCCGACGGCCCCGTGTTCGGCGACGCCGTCACTTCCTCCCCGCACCTGGCAGGGATCAACTTCACCGGCAGTGTGCCGTAAGGACGCCCGACCCAACCGCCTCTGGTTCCGTTGGCTTTACCATGACAACCACGTCTGTTTTGCCACTTGCAGGACCTTCAAGCGTCTGTGGAAGCAGGTGGCCCAGAACATAGACATCTACAGGGCGTTTCCGCGCCTGGCCGGAGGTGAGTGGTGACTGATCCTTCAGGTCCCGGTTCTGATTCTGGTTCTGACCCACTCTGTGTCGGCAGAGTGCGGTGGGAAGAACTTTCACTTTGTGCACTCATCTGCGGACGTCCGGAGCGTGGTGTTGGGGACGATCCGCTCGGCCTTTGAGTACGGCGGCCAGAAATGCTCGGCCTGCTCCAGGATGTACGTTCCTGACAGCAGCTGGCCACAGATCAGAGACCAGTTGCTGGACATCCACAGGAACATCCGAGTGGGAGATGTGAGTGACCTCTGACCCCTGCAGGGTTCAGGGTGTGTGATCAGACCCAGAGTGAGGACTAACCGGATGTTTCTGACCCTCAGCCTGTCGAGGACTTCAGCACTTTCTTCTCTGCAGTCATAGATGATAAGGTAAACCTCGTTAACTCGTTAAGACTCCACATTAGCTCTGTGGCTAATCTGTCCCTGTGGCTCCGCCCCCTCCAGTCCTTCGCTAGGATCAAGAGGTGGTTGGACCACGCCAAGTCCTCCTCGAACCTCAGCATCATCGCCGGAGGAAACTGTGACGACAGCAAAGGTTTCTTTGTGGAGCCGACGATCATTGTGACCAAAGACCCTCAGGACCCAATCATGAACGAGGTCAGAATATTTAACTAACTAAATATTTAACCCCAAATAAAATATTTTATTTAATTAAATACTTTATTCCAAGTTAAACATTTAATTTCCAGATTAAATATTCAAACAAATTTTTAGCTCAGAACTAAATATTTAGCATAGTAGCTAAATATACATGAGTTAGTTTGCTAGTTAAATATTTATTAGCAGGCTAGCATGCTAACAAAATATTTAGGTGACTGCAGAGACTTACCTGTGAAGCTTCAAGGAGATATGATGACACATGGGTCACATGGCCTGCTGGAGGTCATGACCTTGTGTTTGTGGTGTTTCCAGGAGATCTTTGGCCCGGTTCTGACCGTGTACGTCTATCCAGAGAAGAACTACACTGAGGTTCTGCGGCTGGTTGATAACACATCACCATACGCTCTGACCGGATCCGTGTTCGCCCACGACCAGTGAGACAGTTTCTCCTGCAAATGCGTGTTGTTGTCCGTTGTCCGCGGAGACGGGCTGAAAGTTGTGTGAATCTCCTTTGGTTCTGGTTCTGGTTCTGGTTCTCCTGAGCTTCCTGGAACAAACAGCAGGATTAAGGAGTTCTCATGCTCTGGACCACCTGTCTGTGTCCAGTTCTGATTCTGGTTCTGGTTCATGAGATCTACTCCTGTCTCTCACCTGAGAGCAGAACCAGTGGATCTCTGAGGATCAGAACTTTAGAGTTCTATAAACGGATCAGAACCCTGAGCTCAGTCCAGGTTCTGGTTTCAAACTGGTTTAGTAGGTTCCTACAACTGGACCAGTAAAGAGCTGGAGCTGATTAGCTCTTGGTAGCAGAACCAGGATCGTGTTACAGGTTCTCTTGTGCATGGTGGGTTCAGTCCTGGTTCTGACCCAGACTGAGTCAGACCTGTTGGTTCTGCAGGAAGGTGATCAATGAGGCCGCCAGAGTCCTGAGGAATGCTGCCGGGAATTATTACGTCAACGATAAATCTACTGGATCCGTTGTGGCCCAGCAGCCATTTGGAGGAGCCAGAGCTTCAGGTGGGTGGGGAGGGTTCATCCAACATGGTCGGATGGATGGTTGGATGATCACTGATGGATGTCTACCTGTTCCTCCAGGTACCAACGATAAGCCCGGCAGTCCTCACTACGTCCTGAGGTGGACGTCTCCCCGGGTGGTGAAGCAGACTCATGTTCCCCTCACAGAGTGGAAGTACCCATATATGGGCTGAGGGACACCTGTCCACATGTCCCCTCCCCCTGTCCATCCACTGGTCCACTCATCAGTCCTCCGTCTCTCTCATACTCTCCATCCGTCCTTCATCTCTGTCTTCCACTTCCTCGCCGTCCTCCTCTCTGTCCCTCTGAAGCTGGACAGGTCTGTCCATCAGATGGAGGGACAGTCTGTCTCTGCATCTCATTCAGATGTCCACAAACCAACGCTTGTCTCAGAATCCCAGCTGGAAGCTTCATTTGATCCATCAGAAATCGGATCAGAACCGCCAATGGACTCAATTCCGTTTGTAACTAATAAGATTAAATCAGGAGCAGAGGTTCATCAGAGCAGGTACTGATCCTCCTGGAGGTCATCCTGGAGGTCAGAGTGATTACGAGCTGAAGGTAGTTAAATGTGTCGGGTCCTGCTGAGCAGATGATGAATGTGTGTGTGTGTGTGACGTTTCCCCCCAGATCTGGATGCTAACTCATGACCATGTCTGTCTCAGTGACTCTGGACATTTAGATGTTTGACAATAAATAATTTCTAACAATCAGCAGCTGGTCATCTACTTCTTTATAATCCTCACAGGAGTGTGTGTGTGTTCTTGTATTTAGTGCATTTAAAGGACCACTATAAACATATTCACTCATAAATTCAGGTCACAGTGGGAAGTGAGGACGTTTCCGTGGTCCACTTTTTTTCAGTTCTACTTTTCTCTAATAGTTTGTTTTAGACAAGGGGATGTCCAATCTTTTCATCATGTGGGCCAAAATCATCAGCTCAAAAGTATTCACACGCCAAAAATATATAATTTTTTAAAACTAAAAATCACCAAAAGGTTGTAGTTTTTTTTACCTACTCAACAATAAACCAAGCATGAACTATTTTAAAGTTTTTCTGGGCTAATGTTGGAGAACATACAGGAATTTGTTCACTGGTTTATGTTTGAGAAGCATGTTAGCAGCAGCAGCATGCTTCATCAGCCGTTCTTCCAGAGTTGGTTTACATAAAAAATTACATTTACAAAAAATAATTTTACATCTGGAGGTTCTGGGTGATTTGGGCAGATCTGCTGTTTGAAATGGAGGTTCAGTCTTAAGGATGCAATGATCACATTCATGTCTCTACATGTGAAGCTGCTGCAGCTGTCATGTTCACATTCGCCTGTCTCCCTGTACTTGTGGGGACTCGCATTCCCTTCTGTTACTTGACGCGACATGGCAAAAGCAGGAACAAGTTGCTAGAGCAGAAACAGAATAAAACATACATGCTAGATATATTTAGGGATGCAACTAATGATTAATTCATTAATCGGTTATTCTATTGATTATTCTGATTAACCAAGTAGTCAGATATAAAAAATTTCCATATTCTGCAGATTTTTCATTTAACCACTTTAGCCTTTTTATACAATATTAGAAATACATTAAAAATTTTAATTCAACAATAGCTAACAAGCTAACAATTCAATTAGCTTCTTAATTGAGAATAAATATTTTATTGCCTGAAATGCTACATCTACATAAAACTGATTAAAAAACAATGGGGTAATGGGCCATATAAAAAATAAAGTAAAATTGCAAAAATAAAGTCATAATATCATAACTTCATTCTTGCAATTTTACTTTTTTTCTTAGCATGGCCCTAATACTCTGTTGTAAAAATCAGATTACATTTTATCAAGAAAAATTTCTATATTTATGAGTTAAAAATGTATTTAATTAAATTTTTTCTTCATTTTTTGCCAACAGGCCCCGGAGGCTGCAGTCCACACTTTGAAACACCTTTCCCTAATCCACAAACTCTGTTTTTAAATTGTGAGGACAAGAAAAATGTCCGCATAGCTGTACAAGTACACACCCACACACACACACACACACACACAGAGACTCAGAGTGAAGCTGATGAAGTTTGTTTCTGAGGAGGTCACACAGGGCCGGCCCAAGCCTTTCTGGGGCCCTGAACAGATTTCCATTTGGGGGTTCCCATGCCAACAGGTCAACACCAGATAGTCATCATTCCTAGGCTGTGTAGCTTCACATACTTCCATTATTTATTTAATTTATTCTTTTACATTATTTGTAATTTCACACTTGTGTCTTTTATTTTTATATTGTTATATTTATTTTTGCTAACATTTAACACTTCGGATTGGAGTAGCTTGCAAACCAATACGCAGATTGATTCAAGTAACTTACCTGCTATGATCAGCATATTATTTGTGTACCAAATTTTAAAAAAAGTTTTTCCATGTGTGACAGCATTTAGTTTGTATTCTTCAATGTTATGTTTAATATAATAATAGATATTTGCTCTTGGGTGCCCCCTGGTGGTGTGGGGGCCCTAACCCTACCCTTCTTCTCGCCATATCCGAGACTGAGAGATTCAGAACTGGTTCATGTAAAGCCGCCTGAGGAAGATGCTGGACTTCCTGCCGCTAACGACTGACCTCAGATCAGACGGCACTCTGAGCACCTTAATGAGAGCTTCAGTCCTCACCTGCAGACTGGGATCAGTGCAGGTGAGTGTCAGGTTGCAGGTGTGTGTGTAAACAGTCATCAGCGTGTGCGGTGCCAGCAGACGTGTGATGACAGGAAGGGTGTGTGTGTCTGACGCCTTTCATCTGGAATATCGGGATTTAGGGAGAGGAAACTGCAAACACTCATTCTGTGGAGCAGGCTGCTTTGATGTGAACATCATTCCAACTGTGAGGACTGGGACACAGTGGGAGGACTGGGACACACTGGGAGGACTGGGACACAGTGGGAGGACTGGGACACAGTGGGAGGACTGGGACACAGTGGGAGGACTGGGAGACACTGGGAGGACTGGGAGGACTGGGACACACTGGGAGGACTGGGACACACTGGGAGGACTGGGACACACTGGGAGGACTGGGACACAGTGGGAGGACTGGGAGACACTGGGAGGACTGGGACACACTGGGAGGACTTGTCAGTACCAACGTGGAGGTTCTCACCATGAAACGCCTGATCAGAGCAGTGAATGTTTGTCAGAGAAAAACCTGCAGAATGTGATGTTTGGTTTCCAACCTGACAGTCTCTCACACACACTCACACACACACACCTACCTGTGAGGGCGGAGCTTCAGCAGGTAAAGTCGGATCTTTCCCTCCTGAACTCAGAGACCCAGAGGATCTGAAGGAGGATCAGCTGCAGCTCCATCTGAAGGTGAGATACCAGGCGGTTCCGTGAGGTTCTGTGAGGTTCCATTTATATTTAGCAGGACAAACCAATTATCTGGTTCTGGTTCAGATTGTATTTCTGAGGAAATCTTTTCTAAACGAAATGCTTCTGATTTGGGTTCAGATGAGCTTTAAATGTTTCAAAGGTTCTAGAGAAGAACCAGCAGATTCCTGATGAAACAGTTTTTGGTTCTGGTTGTGTATAGGAATTCCAGTTTTCTGACTGACTGACCTAACGATTCCCATTTTGGCTGATGCTGATTTTTTTGTCTGAAATGTTGCAAAATATAGCCAGAAAGTTGCTATAGTCATTGTGTTGGTAACAATGACTAATTTTTAGACCTGAATGAGATCGGCTTCATGCTTAAGTATCGGCCGATCGCCGATCTCCCAGAATGATGGAAATCAGGACGATTTATCAGTGCATCCTAGTTCTGTAGATGCTCATTGAGTCTTTAGCTTGGAGGAACTTTAAGGTTTTAACATCTCCTAGGGACTGACCCAGGTTCCTTCAGGGAAACCGGACACTCACATCTCCTGGTACGTCCTGATGGTCTAGTTAAAGACCAGTAGAGTTGATGTCTGTGATGGTGCAACCAGTCAGCATGAAGATAGTAACTAATGGTTGTCATGGAAACTGAGCAGGAAGAGTAAATTATTTGGTGCAGTTCTCCAATACTAACTTGGAACCAGAACCAGTGGAGGAAGTTCAACTGGTTCTGATCCAGCTTTGACCGCAGTTGTTCTGACTCTTTGCTGAACTCCCAATTTTTCTACATGGTCATTCCTGCTACTAATTAAATACAATTGCAGTCAGACCTATGTGTGAACGGTTTCTGTCCCCAAAGCGACCGAAGAACGTAGCCGTCCCACAGCAGCGCTCGGTTTACGGTGGTAAAAATGGCCGCCGTAGCGCTCTTTAAGGCGGTAAATATGGCCGCCGTAGCGCTCTTTAAGGCGGTAAAGATGGCCGCCGTAGCGCTCTTTACGGCGGTAAAGATGGCCGCCGTAGCGCTCTTTAAGGCGGTAAAGATGGCCGCCGTAGCGCTCTTTACGGCGGTAAAGATGGCCGCCGTAGCGCTCTTTACGGCGGTAAAGATGGCCGCCGTAGCGCTCTTTACGGCAGTAAAGATGGCCGCCGCCTTCTTTTTAAGTTGTTGAGAGCTATAAAAGACAGCATGGTCACCAGATCGCTAGTTCATTATTACCATTTCCAGCCATTCTTTGCGTCCACATTTACCAAATTATAACGCATGTTTCTAGAGTCGGATAAAATGTGACATGACCGTTCAGACTGCAGACGCTTTGAAAGCTATGAAATATTTAGTTGCACATCTGGAAGTGGAAAAGATCGGAACTGGGCTGTTAATACTGCAGTGAAAAAGTCAGATACAGTTAGGCCTGTGACGATGACAAATCTTTCTGGACTATAAATTGTCTCAGAAGTTATTGTGATAAACGATAATATTGCAGTTTTGAGACCATTTTCAAGCAATATAATGGTGACGGTATAGTAGTACAAGAACACATTGTAAAAGATCAATAAACTTTAAATTCATGTAACACTGGAACTGGAAGACACTTTAAATATCCAAAGTAAATAAATACTTTACTTTGGAAGAAACAAACAAAAGAAACAATAAAGCTAATTAATTATGAAGTATCTAAAAAAAACATCACATCAAAGCACCAGACTGAAGACTTTAGTCATCCGGTTTTCATTAGAAAGAGAAAAACGCTAAATTATTTAGCTCCTTTTAATTTAGCACACAATTAATTGATTTACTGCGGCAGGCATAGATATGGGTCTCATTTGGGAAAACAAAAAAACGCATCGTCTATTTATCTGCTTTGTGAAGGTAATCTTCTCATCCTCGGAGATCATGTCTGCCCCCTGGTGGAGATGCCGTAAACTGATCCCTCTCTCTGTTCACAGGTGACCATCATGAAGCTTCTCTGATCCAGCCAGGTGTCCTCATCCCTGATTGGTCGATTGCACGATGAGCTCCGCCTTCTCTCAGTCGCTCTTCGACCGTTTCGCTGCGTCACCCCCTGCTGGCCGGGAGGACCGGAGCAGGACTCAGCACTCAGAGTCTCTGTCCGCCTCCGTCCCCTTCCTGTTCTACCCCCCCGCCGTGGACCCCGCTGCCCTCGGCCTGTACAAGGGCCCCTTGAGGGGTCCCGCCGGCATCCTGCCCTACCTGTCCCCCTTCCACCACCATGGGCACTTCAGCGTCTATGAGTGTCCGTTCGAGCCGGCGTTCATCCAGAAGCGTAACGAGCGCGAGCGGCAGCGCGTCAAATGCGTGAACCAGGGCTACGCCAAGCTGCGGGACCACCTGCCGGGCCACAGCGCCGACAAGAGGCTCAGCAAGGTGGAGACGCTGCGCGCCGCCATCAGGTACATCAAGTACCTGCAGAGGCTGGTGGACATGGAGGAAGACGGGCGTGAAGGGGCGGAGCCAGGCAGCGGGAAGCCTTTTGGCCCGGACAGGGGAGGAGAGATGCAGGCGTGTTGAACGGCCGGTTCAGCTGGACGACCAATCATAGCGCAGAACCCCTCCAGAGGACAGATCCTAAATGGACAGCGCCACCTGCAGTTTGTTCCTGAAAGTCTGATGGGGAATCAGGGAGGGTCAAACCAGCTCTTTCTGGACATTTCCAGCCACCGTAGAGCAGCAGACGGTTCAATATTTCAGCAAAACCTTTCACGTGTGGATTTAACAACCCGGCACAGATGTTGCTAAGGGTCAGGGAAAAAAAAACACTGAAAAATTAAAAATGGTGGCCATTTTTCAAGATGGATACCATGAAAAATAACCTTTGCCCTAAAACTGCCAATTAAATGAACATGTTTGGTGTTAGATCTCAACCTACATATTATGAACCACAGAAATCGTACATATTTTCCTGAGTTTACGTTTGCTTTTTCAAAACAAAAAAGCATATAATTATATATAATTATATATTAATATATAATTAATATATAATATATTAATTATATATTA
>CAEGAG010109964.1:0-11082 GCA_903067065.1 Brachyrhaphis terrabensis | reverse complement strand
AACATCCTCAGTTGTCGTCAGTCTATTTTAGACTTTACAAGTTTTATTACCCTTGAGTTGGTCACATATTTATCATATTTTGTTTTTCCTAAACATCTCTACATGCAGAGAGACGTTTTGTTGAATTTGTAAAATATTTCTAACCAACAGTACAAAGCAGTAGCTGGCACAGGAACAGGATTCCAGGAGGGAATGAAGAATTTGGCTCTCAATCAAGATATTTTAAAAATTGTTCAAATTACATGTTTCACTGGTTTGTGAATCACTACCTAGTGGAGCAGAGCATCTTCTGCAGGAGGAAAAGTATGCAATCCTGACAGTTTCAGGGCTTTTTTACACTACACTATCAAAGGAAAAATCTGCCATAATGAGTAGAGTCAATAATTTAACTGTTTGCCAAGATTGGGTTGGCAATCAGGAATAAATTAAAAAAACATGTTATACTGATAGAATTTCCCTGTCATGTGATGCACTGACAGGGAATGTATGAATCATACAGTAAGGTGCTGCAGTCGTCTCATCCAGACTCTTCTTCATGCTCTACATGCCGCTCATCATAGCATCTCTAAATATAGAATTTGACATATTCAGCCCACAACTGTTTGATTGCCCCATATATCTCTGTTAGCAGATGTTCAAGATGCCAGTCCACAGAGATGCCTGACCATATTCTTTTTTCGTCTGTGCACTCACCCTTTAATCTAGCTTCGTGGCTTCAGATGTCAACTCATAGGTTCATGCTCTATCAGATGGAAAAAAGTTTCCTCTTTGTCCACGTCCTTGAGTCCCTGCAGTGATACCTATTGTACTTTTATTTGGTATGTTTGGTATGTTTTGACATATTTTCTCCTTACCTGTCACTTCAATAGTTTTCTACTGACAACAAACTTCAGTAGAAGTGGTTGATCAAAATCCTACCAAGAAAGGTAAGACACAAAAGACATTTGCTTTTGAAAATGCTTAAGAGTCTTGGGAACACTTTGCCAATATAGAAACCAAAGTTAAAACATTTTTAATCAGATTTCCAAAAATAAATAAGTTACTGATGTTAAGTAAAATGATTTTCTCATAAAAAGGCATTCCAATACTTTCTTTTGAATATTTCATCCATCCACCATTTAGTTTTTGTAGGGGTTAAAATTGAAAAGGTTTTCTGTCAGACTTTAATATGTTATTTTCTTTGAGCCACCAATTTAATTTGATGACTAAAAATAAACATATGAACCATTTGACTTTTCTTGGGGGCCAAGGAGAGGATCATTTTGCAAACACAAATGTCAGCATATTCCATTAAAATTTTACAATTTTTGCCACCATCAAAACCATCGGATACAGTAGTGATATCGCCAGAACTTGACAATGGTACCATTATTGAACAGAATTTTTTTTTTTGCTTTTATCACAAACTGAAATTTTAGGGATAGATGACAATGATTGTCCACTTACAGGTTTTGGAAAGATGACATTTAAAAGTAGAATATCAGACCTTTAAGAAAACAACTTTTAAAAACATAAATGTGAGCTTAATAAATTGCATGTTTTATACTTGCTTTTTAATCTGACAAACAGGCACCATCTGAATGCATATTCAAAATTAATGGCTGTATGCACAAAATATACAAAAAAACTGAAATACATAAAAACAGGCTAAAGTCTAATTAGTCTGGCAGTAAACAGAAAGAATTCACTCATTGAAAAAATAACTTAAATCTTTTCATTCACAAAATGCAGCTTCCATTTTATGAAGATATTTAGAAAAGAGCCAAAAATTCAGTTCAGCTGTTTACATTAGATTATTATCTCAGAATGTTATACCTTATCATTATGGCAAAAAAAAAAAAAAAAGGAGACAAATGCCTTTATAGGATGTTGTGCAGTTGAATGTCAGACTGGAGATCAAATATCCTTGTGCAACACATTGAATTTAAACCATCATTCAGTGAAGCTTTTGGGCAGCAGAGGTTGCTTCCTGTCTGTGGACCTCCTGCAGAATCAGACATAAAAAGCAAGCAGGAAATGTAGAGCTTAGATCTGCTTGCCACAATAGATTGTTTCCCTGCAGCTGACACCTCCATATTGTGCATGCATTCTGTGTAATCTTATCTTGGATGTTTTCAGTGATGCAGCTCATTGCTCTAAAGGAAGCTACTCACATCCTACTCCTGGGCTCCATCACAGACAAGCTTACAGCTTTTCACCTTGGCCTCTTAACAGAAATCTGATTTAGTGGGACTGACTTGGGTTTTGAAGTTCTTTAAGAATGAAAAAGAAAAAAACATTCCAACTAAATCTCAAGAAACTTACTATGTCACTTGGGTCAAGGTATTTGATATACTATATCCACTGAACTTTCTTTTGAGGATTAAACATATTAAATGTTCATGCCCTCAATCTTTATCAGGTTGCAGTTCAAACTACAAAAACACAATCCAAGGTGAACTTATGTTGGTGTTTATCACTGGTTCATTAATTAGTCAATCACATTTCAAGATTCCTGAATATCCAAAAACAATTGTCTGCCCCAGGGTAACATTTATTCTCAAAACAATTTAAGCTTTAAAGTAGATCTTAAAATCCAATCAGAAGAGTAAACATAAACCTATACAATAAACCTCAGTCCTGGTCCTGGATAGGTCTCCAAAAAGAAAGAAAAGCAGTAAAAAAAAAATTTAAAAAAAGAAAGAAAGACAGAATTTGGCAATAGGATGATTGACAGTGGTCTTAAGTTTTATCAACCTGAAGAAAACAAAATTTTATTATTCTTCAGATGAGCATGTCTCCCAAAAGGAAATTTTAATATAAGTTTTGCTCCCGTTTGTTCTGAATCAGCACATCTCCAGGCCTTGTGCAGGGTTAGCTGGAAGTAAAACAAGCTGTGGCCTGACTTTATCTAACTCATGTTGACATTTTTCTAGTTCACTTTGTACAATCTTATCAGTATGAGTGCATCATCTTTTACCAAAGTTAAAATCAACATATGAAAAAACATTGTTAGGTTTTCTGGCTTTGGAAAAAAAATGTCCCAGTGGGAAAACTGTTGTCTGTGCTTTTGTGCCAGCTAGAAATGTTCATTCAGATTTTGCTTTGCTATACTAGAACAATGCTTTGTTACAGATATTTCCAAAAGGGTGAAAAGGCACCAATGACCCTAGGTTATAATTTTCACATTTAATTTTCAACTTTGTTCAGGATTGTAGCTCACAAAATATTAGTTTTTTTCTGCTCCAGGTCAATAAATGTGCCATAAAGGTGTTAAATAGAATGTCTGAAGGTCTACTGAGAGTTTATAAAGTGAAAATACACCTGGGGATTTTTCCTGTGATAAAGAGGAAGTCAGGGGAAATACTGGCTGACAGCAGTAGGTGGGATACTTATCAAACAGGCACACAGCCTAAGCATGACAGCACATTCAAATATAAAGCATAATGGCAATCAATTCAAGTGGATGTTTTTATTTCTGCCCCAGTTCAGGTTGGTCTTCTTACTGTGAGGCATGCAATGACTGTCCACTTCCACTTTTCTTTACAAAATCAGTCTGTTACTTAAGCTTACCTGCTCTTTATCAGCTGCCATGATGTTTTTCTGATGAAGTCATCTGTCAAAGCCACTCTGTCCAGCTTTGACTTGTAAGTTGGTCCTTAACAATTATTCCTGGCTAATTCCACAAATATGGTGGATGGAAGTTAAATACTGATAGAAGTTGCAGTAAAAAAAACTCACTCACTTGGCTCAGACACATAAAAAATAACCCATCTAATTATCCTGGCTAAGCATGTATGGATACCACTTTGAGACAACAGACACTAATAAAATAATTCACAGACATCAGCCAATGACTTTAAAAGTAAAACTGCTATAAAAGTTAGCTTCTGAACAAATTTAAACTGACAAAACATTTTAGCTATCTGTTGTATCTGATTCACAAACTAAGTCCTCTTCCCTCATCCTTTGATTTTGCTCTTAAATCTAAGTCATGGGGCGAAGCTATTTGTAGTGAAGAGACTGTTTTTTGAAGATGAGTAGAAATCTGTGCTAAGGCCAATTTACCGCTACAAAACTCACTGGATAACATGATCTTTGAAGGAAAAGTGCATAACCTTGTCCTTTTTAGTCTCCTCAGTAAGAAGTCTCACATCCTTTCAACGTGATACTTTTAGAAACGTTTATTCCTAAATAAAATTTTTTAAAAAGCAGGAGAGGAACCCATTTGTACTGAAGTCATAGAGAGTGACAGACTTCAAGAAAGTGTGATTAGATACTACTATCATCAACCATAGTAGTATCTATGGTATGATCAACCATGTATGATCAACCATCATACATGTGACTCCAGGTAGTTTTTTTAGCTCAAAAAAAGTTATTTTAATTTCTTTTAAAACCAATGGAAAGATCAGATCATAACTTATTCTTGACTTTTATTAATTTGTTGGTTTTCTGGCAGCTCTACTAAAAATTAACCCTGAATTTTAATTCTAACTAATATAGCTTAGTTAGGAAATTCAACATTTCGAGGTATTCGTCATGTGTCTTGCCAAATCTTTCAAGAAAAATATATTTTAGCAACCTTTTGCATAACATAAACCTAATTTAATTAGTCTGATTAGAGAACTAACCTTGGCAGGCAAATAGTAGTTGAATGTTTCCATCAACACAGCTCACTTGGAAGTGACACATAGTTTTTGCTGATAATTTTTTCTTGGAAAGAACTCAGCTATAGTCTGTATCAAAGTATGAAAGTAAACAGCAGGTGGTATGTCCCTGAAATAAACACAAGCTGCTTTGATATTCTGTTTATTGTGATATTATCTGTATTATTAGAAAGCTAACACAAAACAAAACCAGTAAGCAGAATTGATAAAGTTGAAAATGAGCCAGTAGAGAAAAAGAGGGCACAAACTTCATACATGTGAAGTTTTATTTTGTGAATGTAATTCTGATTTCTTCAGAGGAAAAAGTTTTGCTTTTATTATTTCAGAGTTTTGTTTCAAGAAAGAGGAACAGTTAAACTATGTGCTATGTGTATTGTACAGTTCTTTTATATTCCGTTCCCCACATTGTTCTTTCATTTGAACATCAGACAGATGTTCAGTTGCTTTTGATGTTCATCTTGCAGTTGAGGTCAGCAGAACTCTGCATAAGGCATTTGCAACAATGTAGTTTTACTGAAGGAGAGAAATAAACCATCAGTAAAGGTCCAGCCAGTCACCCTGTCTACTTTTGTTTCTGTAAACTTCAATTGTTTCACCCATGTAGGTCATCTTTAGTCTGTGTGTGTTCTGGTGAGATAATACAAGAGCATATGTGTGAGGAGTTTGTCTTCAAACTGTAGGGGTCATTTCAACACAAACACAACAAGGCATGGAATCCACTCAATGTAATTCATGTGAACAGAGGTCAATACAACAGGCGGCTTAATGCACAAAACCAAACAAACAACTTCCAGTCTAATTTTTTATTAGACAGCAGAATATAAATGATTTCTGACTTTGCTTTTTAGTTTTATTGCTAAAACTAAAACAACAACTTCCTCATTTGTTGTTTTAAAGTATTTTGAAGTGACTTTAATATCCAAAAATATAAATTCTAAAAACCAATACAGCAATACTAAACCAACTTCTACTTAGAGTGAATGCAATTGATTATTAATGGACATTTTCTTTTTGGACTTTTACAAATTACAAAAATAAATAAATATTTTAAAACATAAAACAGTCCAGGACTAAAATTGAATTTTGGTTCAAATTAAAAAGTTTGTACTACATGTAAATTTGTACATTTATGTCATGTGACCAGATTTACAATAACGACAATACTTTGTATGATGCCCTAAGGATATAATATACAATCTACAATAAACAAAATAGTCTACAATACTCATAGACACTGTAAAGGTGCAATTTGATAAATTACAATATCAATGAAAATCTATTTAATATCAGTAAATTGGTTTAAAAATTCAAACTCAGATTATACTTTTTCATTACACACAGTGCAACACATTTTTTTTCAGCTGTGGCTTATTCAAAGTTTTGTAGGCAATTTCATTGAAACTACATCACAATGAGCAAAAGTTATAAACTGAAGTAAAAAATCACACAAGATAAAAAGGCAAACAGAAAAGTGAAAAGAGCTGTGTGAAACATTGTGCAATAGGATTCCCAAGCCAGTGATTTCTCAATTGCTTTCATGGAAATTAGCTTCCTGATGCTTTCTGTTTTCCATTCTTCCTCCACAGTACTCATTTTTCTGCCCTTGCTGACAGTATTGAGCAATGACTTTGCCATGCTGTTTGCATTTATGCCTTTGTGAGGAAAATAAGTTCACAGGGTTTTAGCTCGTCATTGCTTTGTGGATCACTGTAGCTACTCAGTTGTATATTTTGATACTCTATATACAAAAATACATAACAAATGGTTGGTTTTTTAACCATTCTTAAGAGTTTTTGTCTGACAAAGCTGACTCTTGTACTTTTGGAATAGGATGAAGACAACACAAATCAAGTTTAAAGCTTCTGTAACAAATTATTATTCCTCTATTTTTTCACATTTACTTAAATTTAGGTGCAGATTTTACTATTTTAAATAAGATTTATGTAATTAAAGAATTGCCTTCATTAGTAAAATATAAATCAATCATTCATCGGGACAACTTTGATCCCATGAGCATTGATGTAGGTGAGGAGGATGTTGGCTCGCTTCTCAATCACATCGATCAGTTTGTCGATGCCCTGTCGGCCGCCCTGACTTTCCCAGTACACCTGGTCCAGAAAGAGCGACTGGAGAAGTTTTTCCCTCAGCTTCCTGTTCCTCAGCACAGACACGGCCTGCTCTGGCAGCCTACAGAGACACATGAAGAGTTTAGATTCAGTTCGTACATGTATCAAACAACTGTATTTATGCTGAGATTAAAATACACGCAGGTATTCTAGCTACACATCCACCTTTCAGTCATATGCTGCGTTTTGTTGTTATGTCGCATAAAATTCAAATCAAACACTCTGAAGCTTGCGGTTGTAATATGGAATATTGTGACATGTTAATCTATCACATAAAACTTTTGTAAGAAACTGTAAAAACATATCCTAAAATCTGAACATAGGTGATTAAGATGTAGCAAACTCACTCCTTGATTCCTTCCAGAAGCCTGAAGTCTAGATTGTCCTCATTGTGGTCGAAGAACCCTTCGTTGTTGGTGAAGACCAGGTGCCTGAGGTCATGTTCCCTGTGCACAATGTTTGCCAGTTGTGTGTTTTCCTGGTCCTTACACACATCATGGCGGCCCGGTTGAACACACACATCCTCCTGCTGTGGTCTGAATCCACAGCAGCTCGGATCCAGACGGTTGTGAATCTATTGAGACAGTTCACATTTCTTCAGAAAACAGAAGAGCAGCTCAAGCTGGGATTTATAGATTTTAAATTAGAATTCAGGGTTTTTTTTATCCCCATTGCATGAGGTTGATAACGTAGGTAAACCCTTTATTCAATATTTTCCCTCACTCCATTTTGCATCCATAACATCCACTTTAATATGAGAAAATCAGGTATAAAAGGTTTAGCCAGGAAAAAAAAAAACACCTCATGTTGATTCCTCTTTAGTGTCTCTTTGACTCAAGTTACCATTTTATATAATTTAAAGGAACACCAATTAGACCACCACATAGCTGCATAACATCATCGCAGAGGGGATTCTCTTCCTAAGCCTAAAAAGGCAGAACCTCCTGCTGTAAAACACCTGCTGCCTGGTGACCATAAATTAGATTAAAGCACTCATTCATTTTTTTGCTCTAAACAAAACAACATGATGCAAGAAAGGTTTCAGACTGAAAAAATCCGACACTACTAAAATTCAACAGATGCTTAATCCTAGAAAACAACACTTAAATACTGACAATGCTATTCTTGTTAAAGCCAACATTCCTCTCTAAGCGCACCTCCATCTGTAAGCCTGCATCAGTTAAATATGACTAGTAAATATATGAGTTCGCAAATATATTAACTGATTTTTTGGTTATTCATAAAAAATGGTAAACTTAAGCACACATTTATGTAATAAAATGTTTTTTCCAAACTAATCTGGAGAGTTTTTAAAGAAATCCAGTTTCCACTTTTTGTGCTTTCTTTGTAAATAGAGTATTTGCTGTCAGTGCCAAAATATGATCCACAGAGACCTCCCACACAGGAAATGAGCAACGCGACAGGACATGGATGATGATTTTTTTTTTCTTTTCTTTTTTGTTGACTAAACACAGTTTTTAGAGCTTTGTGTTGTTGACTGACAAAAGAAAGAAAGTTTTTTTATGAATCATGTTGGAAGCTTCAAAGTAAATTAAAAACAAAGCATGAATGTGATAAGAGATCTATTGAATGTTAACAATAAAATAACTTTAAGTAGCACTTTTCCCCAAAGGTTAGCTGCGTTTTTGATGTTACTGTGGTGAAGAGGTGAATCCAAAATGTATTCTACTATAAAGGCTTTTCTCATTAGATTAAAGACATCTATTTTGCCAAAAGGCAAAATACAGGAGCACATCTAAATAGTAATTACACCTATAGGGACATAGTGCTGCAGAAAATAGTGGAAGAAAGGATTAAAGAAGCAATTTGTCTTCAGAAACCTTCATGGCACCCAAATCTAATGAGATGCTCCGGCTGCATTTTTATGGATTCAGAGTAATACAAACACAATTTATTTGTCTGTGCTGTTAAATTTAAAGCTTTAATCCATCAGAGCTTTTACCTGTAGCAAAAAGTCAAAAAGAGCTAATTTGCTCCATTCACTATGATAAATTGAAGAGCATCCAGAGTTGGACTTTGGGTTGATATTTATTTGCCAACACCTCTGTGTCAGTGAGTTCTGGTACTCCCTCCATGTCATCCTCACAGTAGCTGGGCCTGCAGCAAGGTCTTTGGGGTGTAGCGATACATCCCATAGAACCACCTGGCAGGCCTGGCCATCTAAAGTGACAAAAGAACAGGGATTAAATTGTTGGATTAGAGCACATGTGACATCTGAACCTTCATGAACCACAGATATCTGTTCTGTTTCAATTCAGTTCGCTAGAATCACTAAAAACTCATTTTGAACCCTATAATTGAGCAGATAAAGGCAGAGGAGAGAGAAACAATCTGCTCTCCAAGATAAGACTCATATGTTTCCACAGTCCTCTAAGGTCTGTTAACACTGATGTTGTAATTTTCCATAAGTGATGTATCAAAAAAGATTTACTGCTGTTTCTTCCCAAACAAGGTTAAAAGGTAAACTAAACAGCAGAAGCAACCATGGATTTCTGAACCTAAAGCTCAGGGCAAAAATAATGTGTCTCTCCTGGTTCAGCTTAACGTATTTAGAAATATTTCATATCCATCACGAATATGAAAGCAGATGAAGACATTAGTCACAGGCAGGATTATTGTAATGCAAGGTAGAAAAACAAAGAAAAGACACTTGCTTCCAGTTGCAATATGCTTCCAACATCTCTGCATATAGAAAGATCCAAACTGTGCTTCAGCTCTGTGGTATTAATAAAATAAGTACAGAACCTGGGGAAAGTATTTATACCTGAACTATTGTGTATTCAGTCACATATATGTATTTTACTAGGATTTTATGTCAAATAGCAAAAAAAAAAAAGGTATTGAATAATTGCTAAGAAAGGGGAAAATGTTCATAATTGTTCATTATTTTTGTCATTGTGTATTTTTATAAATACAAAAGCCAGAATTTTTAAGAAAGACTCTCCCACATTTGGTAGACGACCATGTCTTGATGTGTTTGCAGCCCTTCATTTTTCTCTTTGACTTGTCTTCTGTGTTCCTCTGTCTTTATGAACTATTTGTTCACCAACATTCTCTAAGAACCTTCACAGAACCTCTGGGTTTATGACAGCATTGGTTGACTCAATCAGGTTACTCCTAAAGACACCAGATTTTATTTGGGGTTTTCAAACTAAACGAAACTGAACAGTCATTCCACAACTTTGATATTTGAAAAACATGTTCCTTCTACTTTATAACAAAGAGCTCATTTGTGTAGGTCTGTCATATAACAGGTTTGTAATTGCAGTGTGACAAAATGTGAAAAGCCCAACTAATATAAGATGTTCGTTCTCTAGTGAAACAAAGTAAAACCTGCAAAATAAAAAAATAATAAATAACAGAACGCATGTTGGTGGTTTGAAAGAAATGTCTTTGAAAGAAATGCTTTCAAACCACCGTAAAGAAACAACCTATATCTAATCTAAATAAAAATGAAAACCTACCGTTCAAAAAGCCAAACGTTCTGCTTACTGCAGGTATTGTCCTATTGAGGCCAAGCACCCGATCCAAATGGAAAGCAAATACCTCCGTGTTTCCCACGGAGCAGTAGATAATTCCGCACTGACCTTCACATATATTATTTCTATTCAAGTGTTTTTGGCTGACCAGACGGTCCATATCTGCACCCTCCAATATCACGAGGGACGGTGCGTCCAGACGAGGGATTTCTTTTATGCGCAAAACTTTGGCATCCGCAAGAAAGCGCATGCTTTTCACGTCCTGTGCGCTGAACCACGGAGGTGCCATTTCGCTGTAAATTCGGATACTACTAAAACGAGGGTCTGTTCCATCGTTGTAAGTCTTTAAGGAAAAGTCCACAAGACTTCCCCCTTTCCTCGATGTCTTAAGTCCAGTGCTGCGGTTTACTTGGCCCGTTTCCCGTTCCACGCTGAATCGTTTGCGCTGCGTAATTGTTGGATAGATTGTTTTTCTTCTCACTTTCTTTCTCAGCTTTGGTCGGATTGTACCTCGAATATTTGCTGGTTTAAGACGCTTGAACTTTAGCGTTACGTAGACCACATTGAACAGGGTCGGGACCTCCAAACCAGCTTGGGTTTGCAGGTCAGAAGTGGCCGGTAGGGTGTGCCGCTTCTGCTCCTCGTTACTCCTTCTGCTCCGGGGTTGCTCTAAATGCCCAACTTTTAAAACCAAAAATAACAAGTTGACCAAACACAGAATCGCTATAATCAAAGTTCTTTTGGAGGGAGAGCACCTCCTAAAGTTACGGGTGAGTTTTCGGAAGGGAAAATAACACCAGTGGACGC